>JAQZBX010054797.1:0-18565 GCA_029593785.1 Cabassous unicinctus
TTTTTTTTTTTTTTGAGGTATATTCACATACCATATGTGTTAGCCAAAGGGGTGCTAATGCAAAATACCAGGAATCAGTTGGTTTTTATAAAGGGTATTTATTTGGGGTAGAAGTTTACAGTTACCAGGCCATAAAGCACAAGTTAGCTCTCTCACCAAAGTTTATTGCCACATGTTGGAGCAAGATGACTGCCAATATCTGTAAGGTTTCAGGCTTCCTGGGTTCCTCTCTTCCCAGGGCTTGCCTCTCTCTGGGCTCAGGCTTGCTTCTTTCCACAAGGCCAGCTGTAGACTATCAGGCAAATGGCTTGTCTCTTTTTCTGGGGCCTTCTCTCCTTCCTCACCACCAAGCTCCTCTTTGTGCTAACTTTTCCGGGTTCTAGCATTAAAACTCAACATCAGAACTCCAACTGAAAACTCCAACCAACTCCTCTGCTCTGCTATGCAGTTTTAACTCTGAGTCCCCAACCACCAAGGGGACTCAGACCAAGGGATGGGGACTCAATGTCCTACTGACGTGGCCCAGTCAAAGCCCTAATCATAATTTAATCATGCCCAGAGGAACAGACCAGTTTACAAGCATAATCCAATATCTATTTTTAGAATTCAAAATAATGCCAAACTGCTGCACGCCACCCTCTGAATTCCAAAAATACATTACAATATTAAAAAAAAAAACCTTAAATCAGTAGCAATGCAAGTACAAAATCATATCATAATCAGTTTAAAGAAATGGTTTGTCTTGGGGCAAAGTCCCATCTGCTGTAGAGCTCTGAAACTTACAAAACCATTTATCTGCTTCCAATACACAAATGGACAGACAAAGGATAAACATTTTCATTATCATAAAGAGAAACTGGGAGGGAAACATGAGTCATGGGTCCTCTACACTTCAGCAAACATGCAGGGCACCCTTCATTAGATGTCAAAGTCTGAGAGTCATTCTTAAGATGATGGTTTCTTCTCCTTGGGGCCACATGGGGACCCACCCTTTCACCTGCATCTGAGTGTCGACCAAGCTCTGGACCTCATCCTCCAAGAGTGTTGGGGTGATTGCCACACCTTACCCAGTCTTTGGGTTAGAGTCTTAACCCCCCTAGTACAGTAACATGAAGACAACATTTCCCCTAACCTTTGGCATACAGGCTCAACCCTCTCAGAGCAATGAGTAGACCACCTGGCCTTCCCTAATCCATGGGGGACAGATACACCCCTCTCAGACCTATAGGATGCTGATCTTAACTGCCTTAATCTTTGAGGAATGTGCTCCACCCTCTCTGTACCCTGGGACAGCAAAACTCTCCCAGAACATCAGGTGGGAACATCCACCCTCTTCAACTGCTGGGGCAAACTCACCCTCTCTGTACACATGGGTGGGGTTCCTCTCTTGGTCCAAGGTGATGTCTTAATTCCAGATCTCAGCTTCCATGGTTTTCCTCTTAAAGCTGTTTCTCCAATCTCTCCATTCCATGTCCTTTTTAGTCCAAGCAAACAGTGGTTTTGTTCATACAGCTCTCTTAAAAAGCTTGTTGGTTTAGCATACAGGAAGCAGGGGTCCAAGCCAACAGACAGTAAGACTTTCCACAAGTCTTTCCTAGATAACTGCATCTTCAATCCTGATTTACAAGTTCCAAGTTTAGGTAAGTCCTCAAATGGGGCATTATCATCTGGGAACTTGATTTCCAGAGGCTTGGAATTTCCGGAATCAGTTTCTGTTTTCTTTGTGTCCAAAAGTTCGGCCCTCAGTTTACCTCTCTAGTCTACCATTTTTCTATAAGCTGCAAGGAGAAGCCAAGCCACAGTCTCCGAGTTTACTTTGGAAAGTTCTTTAGCTAAATGCCTAGGCTCGCCATTTTCAAATTCTGCCTTCCATAAAACATCAGAAGTCAATCTTGCTAAGTTCTCTGCAACTTTAAAACATGGATCACCTTTCCTCCAGTTTCCAATAATAGTTTCATCATTTACTTTTAAGGCATCATAGAAAGCCTCTTAAAAAAAAAAAAAAGTTAATATTCATCCTACAAACCATTATGTTTACATTATTGTTGCTATTGTGATAATAGAGATTTTATATATGTTTTTGCCAGCTTGTATTGTGAGAACACCTCTAGTCAGTTTGGGTTTTATCAGACCTATTATGCTTGTTCTTGGAACATCTTTCATGTATTTGAGGTTTGTAGTTAAAAATGTTACTATAAAAAAATGAAAAACAAAAAAATATATTGTTTTTACAGAATAAATTTATTGGAGTGTGTTTTTAAAAAAAGTCTCTTTAGCATCCATATTGCTATCAACAGTCTCTTCAAAGCAATCTAGGCCTTTTCCATCAAACATTTCACAATTCCTCCAAAAAATACCCCTTATCCATTTGTAAAACCATTCCAGCATTTTGGTACTTGCAAAAGCACTTCCCCACTCCTCAGTACAAAATTCTGTATTAGTCAGCCAAAGGGGTGCTGATGCAAAATACCAGAAATCAGTTGGTTTTTATAAAGAGTATTTATTTGGGGTAGAAGCTTACAGTTACCAGGCCATAAAGCACAAACTACTTCCCTCACCAAAGTTTATTACCATGTGTTGGAGCAAGATGGCTGCCAGTGTCTGTAAGGGTTCAGGCTTCCTGGGTTCCTCTCTTCCCAGGGCTTGCCTCTCTCTGGCTCAGGCTTGCTTCTCCTTTTCTGGGGCCTTCTCTCCCTTCTCATAACCAAGCTCCTCTGTGTGCTTACTTCCCTGGGCTCCAGCATTAAAACTCAGCATCAGAACTCCAACTCAAAACTCCAACCAACTCCTCTGCTCTGCCATGTAGTTTTATCTCCCTTGGTGGGCGGGGACTCAACATCCTACTGACATGGCCCAATCAAAGCCCTAATCATAATTTAATCACGCCCAGAGGAACAGACCAGTTTACAAGAATAATCCAATATCTATTTTTGGGATTCATAAATAATGCCAGACTGCTACACCATGCAATCTATCTAAAGTGTACAATCAATGGCTTTTAGTATAATCACAGTGTTGTGCATTCATCACCACAAAAAATTTTAGAACAATTTCATTACTCCAAAAAGAAAAACTCCACACCCCTTAGCAGTCACCTCTCTGTCCCTCTGTCCTTCCCCAGCCCTATATAACCACTAATCTAATTCCAACTTCATAAATTGATTTATATATCCAAGTTATATAAATGGAATCATACAATATGTAGTACTTTGTGTCTGATTTCTTTTACTTAGCATAATGTTTGTTTGCCTGATAGTAACATCTTGTAACATAGCATACATAACATTTGTTCAGTTTCCAAGAAAAACGATCTTACATATGCAATATTACCCATATTCATATTTCACATGAGGTTTTACTTTGCTATACAGTTCCACATTACATTTTTTAGCTTTCCTTTTAGTAATACACATGATCTTAGTTTTGCCCTTTCAACCACCATCATATCCATACAATAGCACTGCTAGTTACAATGCTTTTCTTCATTTAACAAAAATCCTGGCAATCAGTCCATCTCTTTTATACCCATAGAGTAATCCATTTAGAAGTAAACAGAGCTGTTTTGAGTGACATCAGACATACTTCCTCTTACATACATGTGAGTATATCTGCAAGATAAATTCCTAGGAGTAGGATTGTTGGTCAAAGGTGATGTATGCCTGGAATACGAAAGATAATGTTGAATTGCTTTCTATAGAGGTTGCACTAATTTACACTCTCACTAACAATGGGTAAGACATTTGTTTCTTCACAGCCTTGTCCACAAAGTATGTTAACATACTTTTCACTCACTGTCAATCTGTTAGGTAAAGAATGGTAGATCAGTTGTCATTTATATTTCATTTCATAAAGAGTGAGGTTGGGAGCGGATGTGGCTCACGTGGTTGAGCACCCACCTACCACATACAAGGTCCCAGGTTCAATCCTTGACCCTAGTACCTCAAAAAAAAAGGTGAAGTTGAGCATCATTTTATCTGTTGATGAGATACTTCTCTTTCCTTTGTTTAAAATGATTGTTTGTATCCTTTGTCCATTTTTTTCCCTATTAGGTTTTTGGTCTTTTCCATATTAAATTTTAGGAATTCTTTTTATCTGGAGGAAATTACTCTCATGAGATCAGAGTTGGAAACACTTTTTCCCATTTTATCACTTGGCTTTGTTTCTGGTGATTTTTCCCATGCAGTTTTTTCCTTTTTTAGTGTTGCTGAAATCAATCAGATTTTTCTTTTATGCCTTCTTAGTTTTTTTTAATACTTAGAAAGGTCTTCCTCAATCCAAAATCTGTCCAAAACTTTAACCTATTTCAGAACTTTCTAGAAATTTCATGCTTTCATTTTTATATTAAAGCTTTGCTACATCTGGGTTCTGTCCTGTTTTTTTTTTTTTTTTTTGCATGTGGCTGTATGATGCTTCAACAGTACATGTTTAATAATCCATCTTTTCCTGAACTGTTTTGAAATGCCACCTTTCAACATTCACTTATAAGAGAAAGCTGGAAGATTGTTACCTTCCATTTGGACAAAAGGCGTTCTTCCTGTGTTTGGGAAGTGACAGTAGAGGTAAAGAGCCACCTGCTTGAAACAACAGGCCTCCATTGGCTTGAATTTCCTATTAATTTTGTGCATGGCAAGGGTGGGACAGGGAACATAAAAGCATTTTGCAACTTTAGTTCTTGTGACAGTTGGAAAACTGAGTGACACAACATGTTGGTTTTGTTGTTACTGTTTTTTTTTGGGGGGGGGAAGGCATACAAATGAGAGAAAGAATTGAGCACAGAACTAAGCTCTTTTGGACTCTGCCTTTCAACTGCTGAGTTAGTTCCCGTTATTAAGAAATCCTTGCATATTTCTTGGATAACATCAGTTTTGCTAGGAACGATAACATACAGAACAAAAATGGGGGGAGGTGGACAATGTATTAATATTCTAAATCCAATAAAAGGAAAGTTCCTACTGACAAACATTTTGGCCCCTGTTTTTGGAGAATGGAGAATTCTTTTTTAGCTAATCTTGGTGTCAGAATCTTAGATAATGGGGACCTTCAACGGTCATTGTTTCTGAGGTCAGGACAAGGAAGGAAAAGAAGAATAAGAGGAACTGCAGAAAACTGAGAATGACTGGACATTGTGGCTCTGTCACATGTGGGTCTCCGGAAATAGTCTGGGTTCAGCAGGCAGGAGCCCTGTTGGTCTGGGGAGGTGAGTAGCCCAGGTTATTTATTTATTTATTTATTTATTTTTAGGAGGTCTGGGGATTGAACCCAGGACCTTGTACATGGGAAGCAGGTGCTCAACCACTGAGCTACATCCACTCCCCAATGAGAGTTAGTTTCTCATTTGTTTGTTTGTTTGTTTTTAGGAGGTACCAGGGAATCAAACCCAGAACCTTGTACATGGGAAGCAGGCACTCAACCACTTGAGCTATATCCGCTCCCCCCAGGTTATTTATCATCTGCTCCACCTTCTCTACAGAAGGGGGTCTGAGCTGCTGAGATGAGCAGGGAGGTATGACAAGCAGCCTATTGGATAGCTCATGGAGGCACCCCCATGCAGAATGGAAGGCCGGGGATCTGCCAGCTGATTCTTGA
This sequence comes from Cabassous unicinctus, assembly GCA_029593785.1. Lineage (NCBI taxonomy): Eukaryota > Metazoa > Chordata > Mammalia > Cingulata > Chlamyphoridae > Cabassous > Cabassous unicinctus. Next base: position 5,587 of record JAQZBX010054797.1, read on the forward strand.
AAATAAAGTAATTTAATCTTCCAAACTATCCCTGAACACCTGCAGAATCTGGAATGACCTTTCTCCTCCTTCTGTCCATACATGCTGCTTATATATGCTTTCTGCTTATATATAGCTCTGTAGAACCTTTGTGAGGTCCTTCATGTTAATTCTTTTTTAATTAAAAATACCTTTTTATTAGAGAAGTTGTAGGTTTAGAGAAAAATCACACAGAAAATACAGAGTTCCCATATAATCCGTGTAGCAGTTTGGCATTATTTATGAATTCCAAAAATAGATATTGGATTGTATTTGTAAACTTGTCTGTAGCTGGGTGTGATTAAATTATGATTAGGGCTTTGATTAGGCCACATCAGTAGGATGTTGAATCCCCTCCCCCTTGGTGGGTGGGGACTCACAGAGAAAGCTACACAGCAGAGAAGAGAGTTGGAGTTTTAAAGCTGGAGCCCCAGGGAAGTAAGCACACAGAGGAGCAGAGCAGCTGAGCCCAGAGAGAATCGAGCCCTGGGGAGGGAGACAGAGCCGGTTGCCTGATAGTCTACAGCTGGCCTTGTAGAGACAGCAGGGCAGCTGGGCCCAGAGAGAAACAAGCCCTGGGAAAAGAGGAACCCAGGAAGCCTGAACTCTTGGCAGATGTCGGCAGCCATCTTGCCCCAACACATGGCAGTAGACTTTGGTGAGGGAAGTAACTTACTCTTTATGGCCTGGTAACTGTAAGCTTCTACTCCAAATAAATACCCTTTATAAAAGCCAACAGATTTCTGGTATTTTGCATCAGCACCCCTTTGGATGACTAATACAACTAGCATATTATGAATACTTTATAATAATGTGGTACCTTTGTTGCAATTGATGAGAGAATATTACTGTAATAATACTATTAACTATAGTCCATGGTTTACATTAGGGTTCGCTGTTTGTGTTGTACAATCCTATGTTGATGTTTTTAAATTTTTATTCTGGTACTATAGATACAACATAAAATTTCTCCCTTTTAACCACATTCAAGTATATAATTCAGTGCTGTTAATTATGTTCACAATGTTGTGCTACCATCACCACCATCCAATGCCAAATTTTTTCTATCACCCCAATCAGAAATTCTATACTCCTTAAGCATTACCTCCTCATTCTCTACCCTGTCCCTGGCCCTTGGTAAAATGTATTGTAGTTTCTGACTCTATGAGTTTGCCTATTCTAATTATTTCATAATGCTGAGATGATACAATATTTGTCCTGTTGTGTCTGGCGTATGTGTCAGCATGATATCTTCAAGGTTCGTCTATGTCGCACACACCAGGACTTCATTCCTTTTTATGGTAGGCTGACATTGAGAGTTATCCCAATCCTATAGAATGATTCTGGGTTCCATGCACCATCCCCATCCAGGGAAAATCCTAGGTAGGTGTAAGTAGAATAGCCCATGGCATCCTTGGCTGCTACTTCTACACTGTAGATTATTGACCAGGGCTGACTTTAGAGTAATAGAAGTTCATTCTTTGCAAAGCAGAGAGCTAGAGGAATCTCATCTCTGGTATTGTTTTTCAAGCCCCTACCCCACCACTTACTGCCTTCCCACCCTCTTCAGGTGGTCCTGGATAACCGATTCATTCACTGTTAAGATCATAAGACACAAGGTGAGGACCTTTTCCCCTGTCATAGCCACTGGGCCATCAGCTGAAAAAGGCCAACACACTGAAATGACTACACCCCCGAGTAAAATAGCCAACCCATGCTATGAAAACAAAATACAAAGCCATTAAGTAAGTATAACACAAACAGACAACATCTCATTCCCCATGGTTTGCCTCTTGGAGGAGAAGAGAACAAGGAAAAAGGGAATGGAATTCTAGAGAAAGTAGAGAGGAAAGGAAGAGACAGGAGTGGAGGAGTGGAGGGTTCAGTGGTGGAAAGTGAGTGTTCTCCTGGAGATGCTCCCCTTTGATATGGCAAATTTACAAAAAACAACCATTTCCGGTTTTCCATCGCTTCCATCCTTAAGTCATCAGAATGATTGAGGTAAGCGACCATCGTCTACATCTTAACCTATAGAAGCAGGAACTAATGTTAATTACACCAAGGTCCTCTCAGAGGCCAGAAAACTGGAGAACCCACCTATTGGTGACTGGCCATTGTTGTAGAGGAAGTTGGGCAATGGACTGCGTGTGTGCACCAAGATTCTGCATTTAAAAATCATCTCACGGATTCTAACGCCAGTGAGAATCATTAGCTGGCCTCTCTTAGAAATAATTCCATCTTGATCTAAGCCTCTTAAATGCCAGGTCACCTGCAATACCCAAAGGAATGAGTTCACTACTGGTGGAAGTTCAAGTGCCACCACGGGTAGAGATTTGGTTCCCTGGTGGAGAATTTTCCAGTCTTTCTCGAACAAAAATTTCATTTTAGTTTCACCTCTGTCATAGGCCAGAGCTGCTCTTTCTGTAAGAGATCCTTTCTGGAGATATTTATGCCAATGTATTTTTTTCCTTATTTCTCATCTCCCTTTCTGCCCTTGTGCACAGGCCAAGTGCTGCTTATTAAGTAGGTGCTGCTTGGAAAAGGTAGAGGCTGAGTGTGGGGCCCTCCTTCTCCTCAGCTATCATCAGCTTCTCTGGCTTCTGCAGGGTGACAGGGGAGGCCCCGCCCACTGTGACTAACACCCCCAGTTGAAGCATTTAATTGCTGCCACCCTGAAACATCTACACAGCCCACACGCTCTTCCTCTGCAACTGATAACCTGCCTTAGCAGCGAGTGCTGCTGATCCATGGAGGTGGGGGTGGAAGGGTGTTTTGGTGTTGAGGGGGGAAATGAGTCACTTTCTACTCATTTTCTAGAACCTTCCATAAGGGCGTGCCCTCAGAGAACTGGCTAATGTAGCCTCTCTTAGTTAACAAAGCCAAGGACAGTTTCATCCCCAAGAACATGGTTGGTTTGGGGGCAATGATTTGCATTTAATGAAAACAGTAATTTCCCACAGCCACTGGAAAACACAATTTGGCTTCAGTGTGGTAGAAAGGGCTTACTTTCTTTCATATCAGCCCACAATGAGGTTTTCTAAGTTCAGAAGCTTTTCTCACTACCAATGCATTAAAAACTACAGATGGGCATTTCTTTGGCAGTGAGTGGAAGAGCAGCAAGTGGGAAACCAGCTCTCAGAAGCTTCTGCCTCCTAAACCAAGTGGGACTCGTTTTCTGCAACCGATTTGATAACACCAGAGAGGAAACGGATTCCCCTCCAAGTAGAAACGTTCCAGCTGTTAGTTCTGGGTTTCCATGCGTTCCTCCTTCTCCGCTCTTGCCTTGTGTCAACTGCAGTTCCAGCTCCCTGGGTTTCAATTCCAGAAATCCAATTTTCCTGAAACAGCTCTTCTCCAACAACCTGGGGACCCTGGGCCGACTCTGGCCACACCTGGCTTCTAAGGCAAATAAGCAACTTTAATTTGGGCTCCCAAGTGGAAATAACAGATAGTCATCAAGAACAGAGGGCTGTTGCCTGGGCTTGCTCAGAAAATCCCCATTGCAGAGGAGGGTGCAGCTGTCTTACCAGCTCCGTAGTTTTGCATCCCTTGTCAAATTATCAGGAAGTTGAATTCTGGCCAATATTAACGCTTGTCCTGAGGCCTCTGTTGCTTTAGTGGAGGCAAATGAAAGTAGAAAGTGAGAGAAAACAGAAGGGGAAAGGGCATGTAGTAAGCAAACAGAGGGAGAAACACAAAGTAAGGGAAGGACAGAATGGGGAAAGAAGAGGTTACGAGTTTTGAGAATATTATGAGTCAGAGAACCCGCAGTCAACCATATCCGGGGCTCTTGCATCACCACCTGCTCTGTGGGTGCATATTAACTGTCTCACCACTGCCCGTGGCTCTTCAGAGCTTTAATTCTCATTTATTGTCATGGAAAAAATATAATTATCGACTGAAAGCAATCAGGTTAAAAACAGCATATACCATTAAACATATGCCCCAGCAATTCCATAGCTAGGTATATACCCCAAAGAATTGAAAACTGGGCCTCAAACAGATACATGCAAACCTATGTTCATAGCAGCATTATTCACAATAGCCAAAAGGTGGAAACAACTCGGAGCTCATCAATGGATGAATGCATAAACAAAATGTGGTGTATTCATACAATAGACTATTATTCAGCCTTCTTTCAGTCCATAAAAAGGAATGAAGTTTTTTTTTTTTTGTTTTTTTTTTAAAGATTTACTTATTTATTTATCCCCCCCTTGCTGCTTGTGTTTGCTGTGTCCATTTGCTGTGTGTTTTTTCTGTCTGCTTATCTCCCCCTTGCTGTGAGGTCTTGCTGCATCAGCCACCCACTGCGCCGCGCGGGCCGGCCTACCCTCACAAGGAGGCCCCGGGAAGCAAGCCCCGGTCCTCCCATATGGTAAACGGGAGCTCTATCGATTGAGCCACACCCGCTTCCCAGGAATGAAGTTTTGATACATGCTACAACATGGATGAACATGAAAAAAAGCATTATGCTAAGTGAAAGCCAGACACAAAAGGACAAATATGAATGATTCCACTTATATGAAATATTTAGATGAGGCAAATTCACAGAGACAAAGTAGGTTAGAGGTTGCCAAAGACTTGGGGAAGGGGCCTGTGGGGAGGTATTGCTTAATGGCATTTCTGTTTGGGGTGATGGTAAACGTTTTGATAATGGATGGTGGTAGTGATAGCACATGATTGTATATGTAATTAATGACACTGAAATGTACACTTTAAAAATCATTAAAATGGAACATTTTATAATATATATAACCACAATTTTTAAAAATGAAAAAAAGTCACAACAGCATGTACAGTATGATGTCTTTTAAATATATGTATGATGCATAGATATCTACAAGGCTATAAATAAAAATTCTAATTGCTATCTCTGGTTGGTAAAATTAGAGACTTTTTTTAAAAATAGCAGTCAAGGCTTTATTTATTTAAAGGTTTATTTTTATTTATTTCTCCCCCCTCCTCATTGTTTTGAGCTCATTGCCTGCTCTGTATCTGTTTGTTGTATGCTCGGCTTCTTTTTTGGAGCCACCAGGAACTGAACCTGGGACCTCCCATTGTGGGAGGGAGGCACCCGACTGCTTGAGCCACATCTGCTTCCCTAGAGATATTTTTTTCATTTTCTTCTCATTACTTGTTTACACTGTCTATAATGAATGCCTATAGCCTTTAATTTAAAAATTAAAGGTATATTGAAAAATGAGGTGGAGCAGGTATAGCTCAGAGGTTGAACATGCTCTTCACATGTACGAGGCCCTGGGTTCTATCCCCAGTACCTCCTAAAATAAGTAAATAAATAAATAATTAAAAATAAATACATATATATATTTTAAAGTGGAGTGGGTGTAGGGATATAGCCTAGTGGTTGAGCACATGGTGATTCACATGTACGAGGTCCTGGGTTCAATCCCCAGTACCTTCTGAAAAAAAAAGAAAGAAAAGTGAGGAAAGAGGACATTTTCAGAAGAGACATAAGAAGTTGGGGGGAGGAGGTAAAGTTTTTTAAGGTGGGTCATGATCCAGATATTTAACTGGCCTCTAGATTTCCTAGTGTTAATAGCTTGCTCTTTGCACTCAGGGTGGCCATTTGACTACTATTTACGGTTCTCTAAGGGCTCTAGTTCTTAAAACTTCCCAGCTGTATTTCTTAATCTAGAGGTGTACCTGGGATTCAGCCGGGAAACCTTTTCACATATCCTTGTTGGGGCCCCACCCAGCGGTTCTGATTCAGAACATTCAGGTGAGGTGTGTCTGGGAGTCTTCAGAAGCCTTCCCAAGTGTTCTGATACTCCTCCTAGTTGAGAACTTCCTGGTGTGCAAGTTGACCCACTGAAAGAAAATATTGAGAGAACTATTCATTCTCTTTCTTTTCTAGCTGGTCCTTTCAAAACCTCTACTTGTGTGTGAATTTAATACTATCCATAATATTCATATAGTAAGACAAGTGTAATTTGCCAATAAGTACATTTACCTATTTGAGGGTCCAGAAAAAATATTTTTCTGATCAGTATGTGGGATCAAAAAATGTGGCGAGATGGGAGGGGATGTCGCTCAACTCCCATGTACGAGGTCCTGGGTTCGATCCCCGGTACCTCCTTAAAAAAAAAAATGGGGAGACAACCGCTTCAGAGACGTCATTATGAGTGAGATATGTCAAGTCTCCAACCAGATTGAAGAGTCTTCTGGAGGCTGAGGTGACAATGACCAGAGAAGTCTCACACCATGGGTAATGATGCTTTGTGACCTACTTTGTTTTCTGCTTACAGCTGTGTTGATTTTTATTGGTCTTGTGTCATTAGGGTGGGTTTATTATCTTCCCCGGCTGTCTCTTGTAAACACACATGCACATATAGGTGTTTACTAAGGAGGTCAGCCTTTGGGATGTACTCAAAGCATTGAAAGGCTCATCCTGCATGCAGCTCTCTTAGTTATGCATAATGGTGCTGCAGCTGCTTTTTAAAATCATTTATTTATTTATTTGTTTATTTACTTATTTATTTATTAGAAGCTACGGGGATTGAACCCAGGACCTCAAACATGGGAAGCAAGCGATCAACCACTGAGCTATATCTGCTCCCCTGCAGCTGCTTTTTAAAAAATCATCTAGCTTGTCTTAATTTGAAAAGTAAAACAATGAATAATAATTCATCAGTTCATAAATATTTATTTAAAAGTTAAAAACAACAGAAGGCAGCAAAGAGTGGAACATAAATCCCCCGACTTCTGGGTAAAGATGGAGGAATGAATACACACAAATCCCCTTTTTCTCTTTCCTGAAATCCTACTATAATGATGGTAAATGGATATTTTTTTTAGGAGAGAAATAATAGTGGCAAAATTTGATAGCTGGGAAATAAGAAAAATGGCCAATGACTTAGCAGAGCCAGGAAAACTAAACCAGCAGTGGGAAAATTGGAGAAATCATAGAATCCCCAAATGGCTCAGGAATTGGCAGCACCAGAGTCTCTTTAGGGTGCTCGATTCAGCAGCACCTTTACCAAAATTGAAATGATGCAGAGAAGATTAGCATGGCCCCTGCGCAAAGCTGACATGCAAATTTGAGAAGTGTTCCATATTTTTTAGAATAAGCAAATTCATAGAGTCGGAAACTAGAATATAGATTACCGGGGTCTGGAATAAAGGATAGAAAATGGGGAATTAATACTTAAATTGCACAGAGTTTCTATATGGAGTGGTGGAAATGTTTTGGTAATAGATGGTGGTGATGGTAGCAAAACATTGTGTACCTAATTTTTTTTTTTTTTTAAAAGATTTATTTATTTATTTATTTATCCCCCCCTTGCTGCTTGTGCTTGCTGTGTCCATTCGCTGTGTGTCTTCTCCATGTCTGCTTATCTTCCCCTTGCTGTGAGGTCCCGCTGCATCAGCCCCTCGCGCTGTGCGGGCCGGCCTGCCCTCACAAGGAGGCCCCGGGAAGCGAACCCGGGGCCTCCCATATGGTAAACGGGGGCTCTATCGACTGAGCCACTCCCACCTCCCTTGTGTACCTAATTTACAGCACTAAATTATTATTATATACTTGAAGGTGGTTAAAAGGAGGAAGTTTTAGTTTTTGGATATGTTACGAGAATAAAAAAAAAAGTAGGACTGTACAACACAGTGAACCCTATTGCAAATGATGGACCATAGTTAATAGTACAATTATAAAAATGTTCTTTCATGTATTGTAACAGACGTACCACACTGATGTAAGGTGGTAGTAACAGGGTGGTATATGGAACTCTATGTTATGCATGGTTTTTCTGTAAACCCACAACTTGTCAAAAAAAAAAAAAAAGGTCTATTGCAGAAGCAATTAGACTCCCAGGTCCCCTCCCATCTCTGCACAGCCAAGCCAGTACTGCAGAGAGACCAGAACAGAAGATGTGTAGATTGGAGGACCCCAGGCAGAGGTGAGGACTGGGTATTATACTGAAAACAGAGGAATTAAGTGAATAGACACTGAGACCCAGTATTCTTTCCCCACTGGGCTCCCACAGTGCTGGCAACCAGAATTAAATCATTCTGCCACAAGCTTGGAAGAGTCCTCTTTGGGGAATGAGACCTGCCCAAAAGGATAAATTTCAAGGAACTGTGGGGATTCCGCAACTAAACAGCACAGAAGAGCATGCAGTAGAGTTCAGAAATTCCACTCAGCTTTTTAGCCTCACTCTTAAATATGAGCAGATAGTCTAGGATCACTAGATATTGGAGGAAGCCAACAAATAGAAAAAAGCAACTTGGAACAGGACTGTGCAGGTTGAGAAAAACTTCAAATTCCTATGCTTAATATCCTCAGAGAGAGAATATTTATAACCATCAAATAAAAATATATGATGTTATAAAAATGTAGCATTTTAGGAACAAATAAGAACTCCTGGAAATCAGAAATATAATAAGAGAAATGAAAAATTCAATAAAAGTATTGGTAAATTAAAAAAAGTGTATATCTCCCTGAAATTAGAATGAAAAGAGAAAGAAGGGGGAAAAAATGAAAGAAAAGATTTAAAAAATTAGAGGACCAGACAGGAGTTCTAATCTGTGAATATAAGAGTTCTAGAAAGAGAGAACAGAGAAACCAGAGGAGAGGAACTCATTAAAGAAATAATTCAAAAATATTTCCCACAAATGAGATGGGCACCAAATGCCTGCACAATTATTGAAAATAAACCCACACCAGGGCACACCAGTGTGAAGCCTCAGACCAGTGAAGATAAAAATACACAAATTTCTAGAGAGGGGGAGGAAACAGCTCCTATATATAGAACAATGAATCGAATGACTTCAGATTCCTCACTAGCAACCCTGGAGAGCAGATGACCATGACCTTCAAAATTCTCAAGGAAAATTATTTCCAGTTTAAAATTTTATACCCAGCCCAAACTATCCATCAAGTGTCAGGGATACAATAAAGACTTTGCCAGCCAAGCAAGGCCTCAAAGATGTATTTCATATTTCCTTAACTCAGGAAGTTCCCTGAGCATGAGCCAAAATGATGGAGTAAACATGAAAGAAGAAAGAAGCCAGAGTTCAACCCAGGATGGAGACAAGGGAATTCCTGGGATGATGGTGAAAAGGGCAAACCTTATGACAGCCGTGCTTCGTGTCCGATCAGAGCATGTCAGAAGGCTCTGGGAGAGATTTTTGGAGATTGGTGGCAGTTTTAGAATACCTGATGGTTTTGAACATCTTGAGGACAGGCCTAGACAGATGGCCAAGATAAATACAAAGAAAAGGAAGCAAACAAAAAACAAGACAGTTATTAACTCCAGGGACAACAGGAAGGTGTGCAGAAAAGGCAAAGTTATCATCAATTTACCATATGGCTTAGCAGTGAATAGTGTTTTATCATCACAATACCGTAGACACTGAAGATTCACCTTAAGGAGATTACAACTTAACTATATTGTAGGAATGGGGGATGGGCAGGATGAGTTGTAACATGGGCTTGGTGGAAAAAGGTACCAAATCCTCATCTTCTTTTCTGGGAAGAAATCTGATAATGGCTAAAATGGAAAAATTATGAAACAGCATTTCAAGCATGTTAAAGGAAGTAAACACCAAAAGATTAAAAAATGAGGCAAATAGAGGCAAGGAACTGCTGTTTTCATAACAAGCTTGCAGAATCATTTGACATTCTAAATTTATGTGCGAGCATAATTCTGAAGAAAAGGAAAACAAAAACGGAAACAAAAAAGGGCTGATTAATACTTTATTCAGGAGAAGAAATGGAAATCTCCTCTCCTTTCTGGACCAGCTCTCCCAGACTTTCTTTTTTTAAAGATCACGTTTTTTTTTTTTCGTTTTTTTAAAATTTGTTCCCCACCACCACCACCACGTTGTTTGTGCTTGCTGTCTGCGCTGTTCGTTGTGTGCTCGCCTTCTTTTTAGAAGGCACTGGAACCGAACCGGGGACCGCCCTTGTGGGAGGAAGGTGCCCAGCTGCTTGAGCCATATCTGCTCCTCCAAGACCTTGCCAGAGACCCTCCCTGTTCCTTGTGTATCTTTCCAAAATATCCTGCAGCTGTGCACTGCTTCTTAAACTTCAGTACTGACTCAAGTTCACCTTGTTCACAGCTCTGGGATTTAGGAGACATTCAGGCCACTTTCGTTTTCTGAGGCTCCCAATATATGAAAAAGGAAAAGTTGCAAGCATGAGATTTTAAAGCTGCCGTTGTGCTTTACGTGTTGACATTAACAAACGAGCACCTTCATCAGACTCCAAATGATGTCAGAAGTGAACATTTCAAGGTCTATGTGAATGCGAGGACCACACTAAGCGTCCCTCCCACTCCCGCCCGGGCATCCGCCCTAATATGCCATCAGCCTTGCCTCCGGATCCTTTTCTAATTTTACACTCTTCCCGGCCCTGCCAATTATCTGGCCATTTCCTCACAGAATGTGTATTATTCTGCATTTGCCATCACTGGACTTCATTCAGTTCCCAGCAATGACTCCAGCACTTCCTCACCCCTGTTGCCTGTTCTTTGAAATCAACACACTCTCCTAACGACCCTCATTAATTAATTAAGACGCCCTCCTCCCTCTGTTTTCCATTTTGGTCCCACATGCAGGTTTAATGAGCATGCATGCCATTCCATTTCCCTGATGAAATGTTACATCACCAAGCCTGATCTCCCTAACATTTGTTACATCTTGCCAGGTCAATAATAACCCACCACTAATCATTCTCTAGCTATACGGCCACCACCTCATTATGTGGCTCAGAATTTAAATTTCAGACCCACGGTTCTCAAATCTGACTTCATACTAAAGACACCTAGGGAGGGTTAAAAAACACGGATCCTGGGTCTTACCACACAGGTCTGGTCTCTTCACACACAGAAAATTCTTTGTCTCCTCAAAGAGAAAAAAAGCAAAATATTGGAAATGACTTGTATATCATACAATTTAAAGGAGAAGTAACAGGCTGCCAGACTTTTTTTTTTTTTTTTAGGTTTTAAAAAAATTTTTATTTTATTAAAAAATTTTTTTCCCAGGTGAATGAATCATTTCTAGAAGGAAGGCAGCAAATAACATAAGAATTTGAAAACAACAACAACAAAAAACCCACAGAGCTCTGGTTGGGAAAGAACAGGCTTGAAGAGGCTTTCAGACGTTTAAGTTCTAGTTCCCTTTTCTTACATTCTAAAGGAAAAAAAAAAACAAAACGTTTTAAGAATATGGTGATGGGTGCTCTATTCATTTCCTATTGGCTTTGTAGCTAGTTACCATAAGCTCCATAGCGTAAAACAACACAGATTTATTATCTTTTGGTTCCAGAGGTCAGAAGTCTGACATGGGTTCCGCCTGCCCAAAATTAAAGTGTTGGCAGGGCTGCGTAGCCTTTGTGGGGGCTCCAGGGGACAACCCGCTTCTCGCCTTTTCCAGCTTCTAGGGGCTGCCAGGGTGCCCCCTTCCTCAGCAAGGATGGGTGGCATCCCTATCATGCTGCCATCTCTCTGGTGCCCTCTTCTTCCTCCTTCTTCCAGTACTGAAGATCCGTGGGCTTGCATGGCCCCACTACTACCCGGATGAACCAGGATAATCTCCCCATCTAAGGTCAGTTGATTAGTAATCTTAATTCCCCTTTGCCTAACAGATCCGCAGTTTCAGGGAGCGGACTGCGGACGTCCATGAGGCGCCATCATTCCATCTACCACAGGAGTATATTTAGTCTTCCCCTCATAATTTTTAGATAAACTCCGAATGGATACAAAAGCCCCCTGCTAGAATTCTAGAGAAAGTTTACAGCCCCTTGGGCACAGTGGGACCCTCTAAGCTTGTACCTAGAGGTGTATGCCTGGAGCTGAGGGACCTGCTGTGACCAGGGTCTGCTGTCACCTCAGGCTGCAGGACAATCGTGCATCCCCAGGCTAGAGAGTGGTTGTCCGCCTCATAAGGCCAGTAGACCCCGCATCGTGGGAAACTTGTCATAGCGTTCAGTGTAACCTGGGGGTCTCTTTCCCGTGGACCCTGGGGGAGGGAGGGCCTAAGGATGGTAATCTCTGGTCAGCCTCCATCTGCTGTCTCTCCCTGTGGCTGCCCAAAGGAATCTAAACCATAAGCTCCCACCGGGGAGCTCCTGATACCTTCCTACGTCTCCCACAAAATCAGAAGCCAAGTGGTGGGGACCCGGAATCTGTATTCTTGAAAGCTCCCAGTTTAATTCTGTGTCCAGTCAGATTTGGAAATGACTGATTTGGACTATATTTTGGTAGGTTAATGAACATGTTGTAAAAAATATAATTTAAACTTGCTAAAATGAAGACGTACTAGTAGCATCTATTACTTTTTTAGAAAAGTGACAGAGGAAATCAGATTAAAAGGACTGTATTAGCCAAAGGGGTGTTGATACAAAATACCAGAAATCTGTTGGCTTTTATAAAGGGTATTTATTTGGGGTAGAAGCTTACAGTTACCAGGCCATAAAGCATAAGTTACTTCCGTCACCAAAGTCTGTTGCCACATGTTGGGGCAAGATGGCTGCTGACGTCTGCCAAGAGTTGAGGCTTCTTGGGTTTCTCTCTTCCTGGGGCTTGTTTCTCTCCAGACTCAGCTGCTGTGCCCTCTCCACAAGGCCAGCTGTAGATTATCAGGCGAAGGCTCTGTCTCTGTCCCCAGGGCTTCTGCTGTGTCTAAGGAGCCATCTCTATTCCTCGGTGTTCTCCTGTGTGTTCACTTCCTGGGCTCCAGCTCAAAACTCCCAAATCTGTCCTTTGCCATGTCTTTTCTCTGTGAGTCCCCACCCACCTAGGGGCGGGGACTCAATGCCCTACTGACGTGGCTCAATCAAAGTCCTAATCATAATTTAATCAATTAAAAGTGATACCTCTGACAGGCCAGTTTACAAACATAATCCAATAACTATTTTTGGAATTCATAAACAATGCCATACTGCTACAAGGATGTTCTCTTTTATTTAAGAAAATCCAGTGGATTGAAACCTGATTTACTAAAA
>JAQZBX010054798.1:0-18568 GCA_029593785.1 Cabassous unicinctus
GAGTCTTTGGGCTGTCCATGTGCCAGCTGGGTCCAGAATCTCAGTGGAGCTGCAACTCCTACTCTACAGCTCAATGGACTCACCCAGGACACCTGGTGGGAAGATGATGATGAACAACAGTGATCCCAGGGAATGGAGAGAGTCTGCAGCTGCAGGCAGGATAATCCCATCCATTTTATCCATGGGATGTAAGCTCCCTTTCACTTGGAGGTGGAGTGGACCTCACCATCTCAGACTCCTCAGGATTGGGGGAAGAGCTATGGACTAGAGTGGACTTACTGGTATTCTGTAATAGACATATTGTGATTCAAGCAATGGAAGAAATTACAACATTAATGTGGAGCCAGTGGCCACTGGATGCTCTGGGCGCAGGGAGAGGGAAAAGCAGTTGTAATACAGGGGCTTTTTTGGGACTTGGGAATTATCCTGAGTGATATTATATAGGCCATTTTATATCATCATATAACATGCAGAACTCTGTGGGAGAGAGTATGGTCTACAATGTGAACTATGGTCCATGCTTAATGGCAAAGCCCCAGGATGTGTATATCCATTGCAGGTGATGTGCCACACTAATGAAAGATGTTTATGTGGGATATTGTGGGAGGTGTGGGAGGTGGGGCATATGGGAATCCCTATAATTTTTGTGTAACATTTATGTAATCTAAGTATTAAAAAAATACATTAAAAAAACCCCAAAAAACAAAAACTATAAACGTCCCAGTTTGAAAGGTAAAATTAAATTCCTCAAAGGGATGGCAAGTATATGTCATTGGATCCTGAAGAAATTTTCAGAGTATGGAAGGTTAAGGAAATGAAAGAGAAATAGGAATAAAGATTTCCCAGAGATGGTGTCAGTGAAAAATTTCTTCTTGAAATCCTCATATTTATATATGGCAGCCTAATGTCATATTTTTGTTAAATCATGATCAGCAAAGTATATAAGTTTTACTGGATGGGTTCTTTTATTGCAATGGTTTTTCTAGAATGTTGACTGGCTAGTTCAGGAAAAGCGAATTATTTAAAAGTGCTAACAGTTTTTTTTCTGAAGCTATTCTGTCTCCCAGGTAATGGTTAAAAGAGAGCTTACTTTGAAATTTATCAGTATAGCACTATGAGACCACCATGGAGCAAATGGTGTAATATAATGAAATAAATTATGTTTTTGAAATAGTTAAACATTCCTTTAGACTGGGTTGTGGGTTGTGATTGTATGTCCAGGCTGTTGCTGCCTGAGATTGATGTTACATTTTCAACAACATTCAATAGATCATTGACTTTGTTATTTTCTTCTCCTGCTGCATCTGTTACTCTGATGGTCAAGTTACAATTTAAAAAATTACAATTATGATCCTGCAGCATCAATAGGTATAAGCAAATTGGACCCAACATGCTAGGAGCTTACATTCTAGGAGTGTAATTCATTAAGATGTGCAAATAAAATAATTTATAAAAGAATCATGGTTAGTACTTGTGGGATTATGCAAAACAAAAACAAAACCAAAAAACCTGTTTTCTTCTGTGCAGGCTTTTTGGGTTTTACAAGAATTAGTGAGAAACAGAAGGGTAATAGCTATGACCTTGAGTTTCCTCTTCTGTAAAAAATGTAGACTAATGATTCTTTTCCTGCACCTCTCTGGTTATTGTGAGAATCAAAAGAGACCTATGTGAAGGGCCTTCTAACCTATCATGTGTCAGATATTATCATTACAAACTTTGTTCAGAAATAGTCAGTGGAGGAGATACAATTTCAGGCATTATTATAATCTCTGGCCACTCGTCAGGGGAAAATGTGGTTTGATGGACAGAGTGTGGGCTGTCTGGGAAGTCCATGAAGCTCCTGAGATTTGGTTACAGTGCACATGTGCACTTTTCCATTGAGTGGGTCCATATGTTTGTTTAGCCTCTGTGACAGTTTGAAGCTTTTTGTGGACCCCAGAAAATATCATGTTCTTGAAGCGAATCCATTCCTGTGGGTGTGGGATCCTTTGATTGGATTGGATGCAGTTGGGGGGCCTGTGATTGGAGTACTTTAGTAAGGCGTGACCCAGGGTGGGTCTTGGTCCTCTTGCTGGAGTCCTTTATAAATAGAGGACTGAAAGCAGAGACACACAGAGAAAAAGCTGCAGAGATGGAGAGAAGGACCCAGGAGCTCAGAGAGGAACCAGGAGAGAGGAAGCCACAGACAATGAAGCCAAGAAGCTGAAGCAATGAGATCAGGAAGAGAAGCTGATGTCTCCTTGTACCTTGCCATGTGAAAAGAGTCCAGGATTGCCAGCAGCTGACTTTCAGTGAGACAGCATCTCTGATGATGCCTTGATTTGGACTTTTTCATAGCCTCAGAACTGTAAACTTTTAACCTAATAAATTCCTAACAAATAAATAAAACCAACCCATTTCTGGTATATTGCTGCCAGCAGCTTTTAGCAAATTAAAACAGACTCTCAAGCCTCTCCAATCCCAATGTGTTGAGAATGAGTATTCTGTATAATGACCTGATAGTAAAATAGTTTCACAGAACATTTTGCTTTATAGAAATTTCATCAATTATTAGAACTTGTGGAGTGCATACTAGGACTAAAAGGAATGCAACTACATTTGGAACACTGGTACTCTGCCAGAATCTTGCCCATGAGGGCAATATATACCTTGAGTTAATGGATGAACCTTGGCTTTAACTCGAAACTTCAAATGAAGTGCTAATGTTATGGCATGACATAAAGTGTCCCCAAAATAATATTTTCCTGGCATTCTGGGAATATATTGAATAGAATTTGGGCATGTCTATTTGAAGCTGAGTGAAAATTTCATTTCTTTTTTGCATAAGCATAAGAAAAACAAAATACAAAGGATTAAAGGGCAGAAACTAAATACTGAATTTGTAAAACACTTCCAAATAAAATATCCTAAAAAATTTAATGTGAAGATTGAGCTTGCTTCCATGGACATACATTATTTTGTCAGGTTTAGTAGTTGAAATGGTTATGTGAAAATTTTAATTGAGACTTAAGATGATAACCTCTTCAATTTTTAAAAAAATATTTCTCATTGGTGGGTATGATGATTAAGTTCATATGTCAACTTGACTATGTCATGGTGTCCATTGTTTGGTCAAGCAAGTATTGGCTTGATTTTTACTGTGAGACTATTTTGTAGATTTAAATCATTAGCCAGTTGATTGCATCTAAGGCTGATTATACCTATAATAAAAAAAGGAGATTGTCTTCAGCAATGAGAAAAGCCTAGGGTTTCTAATAGAATTCCATGAAAACTTCCACTTTCCTTGGATAAATTTCTAAAGCCAGTCTTTTAAAACCTATATCTTTCTGTCTTTAAGAATTTTTATAGTATACAGGAGATTTTTACCATTCATATACAGATTTAAGGTGTACAGTTTGGAAAATATGAGAGCAACCCAAATAAAATACGTTTTAATTTTGCTTGAACACAAATTTAGATTTTATTTTATGCAGCCACTTTATGTGTATGAACTTGAGGGCAGTAACTGGACACTACCAAAAGGCCAGTGTCCACAAAGCAAACCATCTTTGATCTTTCTTCTCTACTCTTTCCCCCCACCCCGAGGCTCCCTCATGTGTCTGGTTTTTTTTGCAATGTATGCTCATTGTTTTTGCTCCTTGTCTGCTAGTTTCTTCTTTAAGAGGCACAGGGAACCAAACTGGGGACCTTCCATATGAGAGGCAGGTGCCTAACTGCCTAAGCCACATCTGCTTCCTGCTCATTTTTTGTTTTTGTTCACTGTCTTGCTTGTTGTCCACTTGTTTTTGTTCGTTATTTTTACTTGATGTTTTTGCTCGTTGTTTGTTTGTCTTCTTTAGGAGGCACTGGGGACCAAACCTGGGACCTTCAATGTGGGAGGTGGGTGCCCAACTGCCTAAGCCACATCCGCTCCCCTGTTCTCTACTCTTGACTGCTGTACTTTCTAAGGGAATAATTATATACTCATGCCGGGGTTGCAAATGCCTAACCGGTCCAGAGAAGGAATTGCAAATGAGCGGTGTGAACCGGGTGGAGAGTATGGTGAACCGGTACTTGTGCTCCATTTAAAAATGGAGGCTGCTACCGGGCTCCAGGTGGTTGATGTCAGGTAGGAATTTGGGGCTGCTTTGCCATGTCTTCCAGTTTTTCAAGAGAATCCAGAAAGTCAGATTTTTACATGAAATCACTTGATTTTTAAAAAATGTCAGTGCTCTGAAGACCCAACAGAACACATTTGCAAGCCAAATCTAGATTTATTTTTGCCATTAAATTATACCCTACAATTTGAGTATAAACAAAGATTTCGGAACACAGCTTTCACGAATGTCAAGTGTTCACTGTTTAATATTTTAAAAGGAGAAAAGTTTACTTTTAGAATGTGACTGTCATTTAATAACAATTTTACTTTAATGAAGGAAAAGAAGTGTACTATGTGATTTCACTCTTAGGGCAGGAGCTATAGTAGAAGGCTCTTCACGGAAAACCTAAAATTAACTTTAAGAAGTATGTATTCAATGCCACGAGTACATAGCCCTGTGCCAAGCAGAGATCCTGCTCTCTGTGCTGGGCCTTGTCATTATTCACATTCTTTTACTAGCCTGAAAATCATAGGGAAACAAATCTTCAGTTGTTGAAAGCAGGTGTAATTTTCTTAAAATTAAACAATTTGCCAACAAAATATTTTTATCTAAGGGACAAAGTTGCCTTATCAACTACCAGTTGATCAAGAACCAGGCTATTGGATTTCCATACTAATTCTCCTTTCCTTTGCATCCCCTCGGACTAGTTATTGGTCATACTGCTCTCATCATAAGACTGGCAGGTAGAGTGAAAGGATGTGGTTTTACTAGCAATACTTTTAAGAGTCAGGTTGAGAGGCACTTGGACCTAAGGCTTAATTTGAAGTTGGCATTTTGGTATTTTTCATTTATCCATTTTCCTGCCAAAACCTCTTTCATTTAAGTAACTGAGGATGACTAGAATTTGCATTTCTTATCTTTCCAAAACACCCAGAATTTTTGGTGCTTTGCCTTAAGAGGGTGAAAAACCCAAATTTTATATGAGAAGCAACGAGATAGATGCTGGGTATCAGTGAGAGCTGAACAGAGGGTCTGTACTCAGTGCAGTCACTGATGACTTTGTTAAATCACTTCACCCCTCTGTGCCTGAGTTTCCTCACGTAGAAAACAAGTAAGATGGGCCAAATCAGTGGTATTCCCCACTGTGTCCTGTGAAGCCCCAGGTGCCTCAGAAAAGCTGGGAAGGTGTGTGGGGGTGTGTGCTTCTGCCACTTCATTTAGAATAACTCTACATTTTATCTGCATAAAAGTTTATGCTACTAATATTTTGAAAATCACAGTTCTTGAAAATCTTTTAAAAACATTTTAAGAAGCCCTGTGCACTGGTCATAGAACTGCCATGCTCATATCTTTTCACCTACTGTTTTCAAGCCCCATCCTTTCCAGGAATGCTCCCCGACCCCTGGGTTGACTAGCCAGTCCCTATTCATTTTTAAAGGTTTGGTATATATGCTTATATACTAACAGTATATATATCACGAATTCTTCAAGAACATGAATTCTATCCACGTTCTCCCCGGCTATATGCTACATGGTCTTAAGCACATAACAGGAAAAATCCTCTTTGATGAATGAAGATATGCTTACATAGTTTAATCAGCAAACATATTGGTATTAATATCAGTTTACATCCAGGTAGACAAGGAATAGAACTTTAATTTTCTCTAAAGCAAATATATTTTTACTTATATCCCCTCGTTTTCACCAGGGTCGGGGAAATTAATCTTAGTCAATTAGGATTTCCTCCCTTCCCCAAAATTGCATCTGGATTTATGGATTTACTTAGTGCTGAGGCACTGGGGGGGGGATGCGGGGTGCATTTGAATCCCCTGTCATGGGTTTCAGGTTGTTGCTGGACAACCCCAGTTGCTGCCCATTTGAGACTCTCAGAAGTGCTCCTTTCTTTTGTCTCAGAAGTCACCCTTCTGCTCTCTCAGAGATTAGATCTCTCCTCCCATCAGGACACGTTTTAAAAATAAAAAGATTGTCTGGTTTTAGGAAGAAGCATTACTTTTTTAAACAGAAATTTCTGCCATGAAAATTCTCTCTGAATATTTGTCTATGCTGAGTTCTCTGTGCTCCCCCAGAGCTTTGACTTTCACACACCAAAGCCATGAAGACGCTTCTGTTTCTGCTTTCAGCCCTGTGACTCCTCTGGCAATGAGCACAGAATGGCCTAGACGCTTGACTGAAGGATAGAAAGGGTGTGGTAAGGATAGAGAAAAAGAAAAATCTACCCAGAAGAAAAAATTAATTCTGCTGTAGGTGTTGAGCTAAATGGCTTACATAAGTTGTGATGTTTTTGGAGTCTGGGGTTGTATTTTAAATATTCAAATGAGGGAAGCGGGTGTGGCTCAGTGAATAGAGCCCCCGTTTACCACATGGGAGGCCCAGGTTCGCGTTCCGGGGCCTCCTTGTGAGGGCACGTCGGCCTGAGTGGTGCGGTGGGCTGATGCAGCAACCTCATGGCAGGAAGCCGGTGTGGCTCAGTGGATGGAGCACCCGTTTACCATGTGAGAGGCCCCGGTTCGCTTCCCGGCGCCTCCTTGTGAGGGCGGGCCAGCTCGCCCGGCGCCGTGGGCTTATGCGGCAAGACCTCACAGCAAGGGGAAGATGGGCGGACACGGAGAAGACGCGCAGCGAATGGACGCCGTGGCACGAGCAGCAAGGGGGGGATAAATAAATAAAATAAATAAATCTTAAAAAAAAAAAAATTCAAATGAATTTTGCATTCTATTTCACAAAGCATTTATTTTATCTCAAAATAAAAGTATTTTAAGATAGTCAATTAAAAATTATATATTCCCCCAATCTTCAAGTAAAATTGATGCACGATGCTTCCTGCTGTATTGCGTATCCCAGGCATTGCATCAGGTGCCCTTGCGTACATGTGCCCAGGTGTTTCCACAGACAGATATTGGAGTCATTTCAAGAAGAATCCAATCCAGGCTAGGAGATCTAAGGCAATAGTGCTGGGAGGGAAGAGATGAGATAAATATACCAAACAAATCAAAGGAGATCACTGTTCTAAGAAATAGCGTTATTAAAAAACAAAACTAGTTTTAGCAGTTACATCACATCAACTTCACTGTTAGCTGCTAAGGATAAAAGAGGTACCTTTTCAGTCAACTTTTCATTGCTTCTCTTTTTGATACATCTTCTTTGTTACAAGCTGTCGGTGAACATTTTATGATGATGAAAGTTACTTGATTTACTACTGACTTCAGAAGCAAATCTCATCTTCTCCCAAATATTTAGTATATAATTGGAATTAGGGTAGTGTCAGTGAAAATATTAAAAGAATTTCTGATTTCAGTGCATACATATACCCATATTCACTTGCTCTTAAAAAAAATCATGGTGAAACGGAAATGTAAATGAGAATAGGTAACTTAAAAATCATCGAGGGGGTGGATGTGGCTCAAATGGATGGGTGTCCATCTCCCGTATGGAGGGACTTGAGTTCAATCCCCGGGACCTCCCGGTAAAATAAAAGAAAAAATATAGAAGGCACGCAGGCTGCCAGGCCCTGTGGGCAAGCCTCCAGGCCCTGAGAGTGGGTGCCCATCAGGCCCCACACGCAGGTGTGCCAGGCCTGCAGAGCCACGCAGCAAGATGATGACATAACAGGGGAGAGACGCAGGGGAGAGCCAAGACGAGATGCGCTGAAAAACCAGGAACTGAGGTGGCGTGGGTGGTAGGATGCCTCTCTCCCACATCGGAGGTTCCTAGGATCGAATCCCAGGGAAGACAGGAGGAGAAGGATGAGAAGAGAGGGCAGGAAACGGACACAGAGAATTGCCTAGCAAATGGACACAAAACAGCAAAAAAAAAAACAACAAAAAACAAAAAACAAAAAAAACCCAGTGTGAAGGGGTTTAAAATAAGTAAAATAAATAAATAAATCTTAACAAAAAATCTTTGAGCACTCCCTCTTACCTATAATACTTTATTGCCTTACCATAGAATTATACTGCTTTCTAAGAAGGGGAAATCAGACTTGCTTAAAAATAACGTGAAAGATCCACATTCCAGCAGGGCTGCCTAAGGCAACGAGGAAGATCTATGGCTTCTTAGACTTGTAGGCAGATACACACAGAGAAAATGGGGTTTACATAATAAATGGAAACCAGCTAATGCTTTTGTGTAAGCGAGATAAACATAACTCATTAGTAAGCCTGGGGGAGAGCCTCTGGGTTTATGGATGCACAGAAAAACAATGATAATAAGTCACTGCCTTCAGAAGGCTGAGAACCCTACAGAAATAGTGATGCTTAAGTGTCTTAACATCTGTAGCAAGTAGTTGGCTTGCTGAAAAAAATCATCCAAGTCTTTTTCATAAGCCTTTAGTGCTAAGATCGAATGGGAAAATGCCTTTCCAGGGTGAGTGCTTTCGGAGGGAAGGTGGAGGGCTGCCATCCCTGGAGAGCTCTGAGGAGAGGCAGGGGTCAGGCATGAGTTGAAATGGTCATAATGGATGACGATCCATGTTCACCGATGCTGTGAAGGGACAATATTTTCCCACCCACTTTTCTATGAAGAATGTGAATATTAAAGAACCAAAGAAATGGAGTTAAACCTCTATTTCTATGTTTCAAAATAAAATGTTGAGAAAATAATGCAGTCTTCTTCCCCCACATCTTGCGATAGCTCCCTTGTCTGTTTGCTTGTTGTTTTTGCTCATTGTTTGTACTTATTGTCTGCTCATTGTTTTTTGCTCATTGTTTGTTTTTTCTTTAGGAGGCACTGGGAACCAAACCAGTGACCTCCCATGTGGGAGGCGGGTACTCAACTTGAGCCACATCCACTCCCTGCTCTTTTGTTTTTGCTCATTATCTGTTTGTTGTTTTTTCTCATTGTCTGCTTGTTGTTTTTGCTCAATGTCTGCTTGTTGTCTCCTCATTGTTTGTTTTGTCTTCTTTGGGAGATACCGGGAAC
This sequence comes from Cabassous unicinctus, assembly GCA_029593785.1. Classification (NCBI taxonomy): domain Eukaryota; kingdom Metazoa; phylum Chordata; class Mammalia; order Cingulata; family Chlamyphoridae; genus Cabassous; species Cabassous unicinctus. The sequence goes on from JAQZBX010054798.1 coordinate 9,018, forward strand.
TGAACCTGGGACCTCCCATGTGGGAGGCTTGCGCTCAACTGCTTGAGCCATATCTGCTCACCCAGTGCAGCCTTCTTAATACAGATCGGTTTGATTCTAGAACAGGGTGCCAGGTCAATAAAGAGAAGGGAGGAAACTGTCAACAACTGGAGTCACCTACTCATAGCTTTGGCTTAGAGTAAGCCATTCAAAGTTCAGAGAGAAAAGTGTTCATAATTCAACAAATGTTTATTGAATGTGTACTGTTGTTCTAAGAATTGTAAATATATAATAATTCCTGTGGGGACTGGCAAATCCAACTTCTGTAGGGCAGGCTGCAAGCTGGAAACTAGCTGAAGATGAAGTTCAATTCCTAAGAAGTCGCAAGGTGGGAACTCTCGTGAAAGAGACGCTGAAGTCCCCAGGAAAATCTGGCTGGCTGCAATGGAGATAGAAATTCTTCCTTCTGACCGCTGAAATCCTCAGTTCTCGCATTAAGACTTCCAACCAATTGAATGAGGAGACTCCTTTCTTGGCTGAAGTCAGTCTCCTTGTTTTTGAAGACTATTTCATGATGCACTAAGAGTGAAAAAAATAATGCATGCATTATATTAATTAGGTATATATATATGCACATGCATTTAAATGCATATATACATAGAAAAAATCTGGAAAGACTTCTATTAAGTCAATTTTTTTTCATATAATAAATTTTATTTTTAGAGAAGATTTAGATTACAGAAAAGTTACATTGAAAGTATAGAGGATTTCCACATATCCCATTCCCTTCCTCTCCCACATTTTTCCCTATTAATAACATCTTCCATTAGTGTGGTACATTTGTTACAATTGATGAACAAATATTGAAGCACTGCTACTAACCATGGTCTATAGTTTACATTATGGTTTACACTTTGCACTGTACAGTTTTATAGGTTTTGATAAAATGTATAATGGCCTGTATCCATCATTGCAATATCATGCAGAACAATTCCAATGCCCTAAAAATGCTCTATGTTCTTCGCACCCTCTCCCTTCATAACCTCTGGTAACTGCTGTCTTTATATCAATGTTACACGTTCTTCCATTACTATGATAATAATAAGTCTATTTTGGTCCATGGTTGCATTCCTGCCTTATGTTTGTTCATTCCTCAATTTTGAGGATTTTGGGATGGTGATGCCCACTCTGCTTCTGATTAAGAGGGGACTTAGATCTTAGGGGGCAGATGGAAGAAACTGCTTTGCTAGCAGTTGTAGATACTCTTTGATTTTAGGGATGGGGGTTGTCCATCATCATCATTTTGTTAGTTGTCCTGGATGAGGAGTCTGACAAACTGGAGGGTAGGTGTTGGCCACACCTCTGCTGAGATTCAGGGCTCAACTAACAAATGAACAGACTGATGATTTAAGTCTCTGATACATATACTTAATGCATATAATGCTAATTATAGGCCCAAATAAAAGGGGTAGAAGAATCATGTGTGGGGAAGTTAGTAAATGAGTCTAATTCTGTTACATTGGGGAAATAGAAATTATCATATATTCCAAGGTAAGGCCCACTGATGGGGTGCCAATTTCATGAGGTTGTGTGACTTGCCTATAGTGTCTAGATGTCTCTAGAGCCCTTGGGAGCACCCCTGTTTGAGGCTTTGTTTACTGTGGCTGTTAATGAGATGTGCCTGAGATGTGGATAAGAGTAACCTCTGAAATGACCTCCCAACTCACTTTGACATCTCTTAGTTGTGAAAAACTCTTGTATTTAATGTTTCTACTTTTTGGTCAAGGTTTTTTTCCAAATTCATCACTGGTTGTCACTTGGTATTAATCCCTTGGTGCCAGGGAGGCTTATCCCCAGGAGTCATGTCCCATGCCAAGGGGAAGGTAGTGAGTTTATTTGCTGAGTTTGGCTTAGAGAGAGGTCACATATCAGTAGGAAGGAAGTTTCCAGGAGGTAACTCTTAGGCAATAGTTATCAGGCTAAATTTCAGTTTCACAAGAATAAGGTTCATAAGTACAAGCATTAATATCAAAGACTTGGCATATTGGCCTATTTTCTTTTATTAGGAACTGCTAATATACTCTAGAGATTCTTGCCACCCTATCTGAGAATGCAGCAGGACTCCCCAGGATGGGAGTTTAATATTTGCTGGTTACTGTGTGGGTCTTCACCCACTGAGATAACACCCTATGACGATATGAACACATTCACATTCCATAGGGGCATGCCCCAGGTGACCCTCCCAGCCATAGATACTGAAAGAACATTCCCACAATTTTATTCTCAACCACAGTCCTCTACGTCCCCAGAGATCACCTATCCCTTCCTCCAGCCCTCTCCCCAGCTCCATGGATGGCCCAACACATCCCCCCAGCCCCACTCATACTCAGACTCCAGCACTGTTGACCCCACTCATATCAGTGCACCACAATCACCCCTGTCCACTGCAAAACCACCGCCATCCACCTTATCATAGATTCTGCCTAGATTGAGCATTGGCTCATCACTCTCTACTCTCTTTCTGGGTGGTGGTGAAACAGGGGTGATTTTTAAATTCTCTGATTACCTTTTTTATTTTCTAAAGTTTTCAAAAAGATCATGTATTGCTTTTATAATTAAAATTCTAAAAATTATTACTATTTAGGAGGAAGATCTTCTTGGGCCCTTTTGTTTCCTTTATAATATCATTTTATTATGAAACTTATTCTCCTGTTTACTATTATTGGACATTTGTGGTTTAAAACCAAATAACTGGGAGTGGTTGAGCTCTTGCTTCCCATGTATGAGGTCCTGGGTTCAATCCCTGGTACCTACTAAAAAAACAAAACAAAACAAAGAAAAACCAAATAACTTATTAGTGAAAGAGTTCAGGACCCATATAGAAAGGGTTCTTTTATCTTCTTTCACCTTGATATTGTGACAATAGTTCTGCTTGTTACTTAATGACTGTTATTTATCATGATACTATATTATATTACAGCTATACAGTATAAGAAGAAAGTGAAATATGGAAATAACTGATAGTTAGCAGAGCTGAATTTGGCAATTGTGAGTTGTTGGAATTGTACAAATGATAAATATTAAGGGGTTGACAAAATATGTAGAATTGATTGATTTCTTTTTGCTATATTGGTTCTCTGGTAGAGTATTCTAATACCAGAGCTTTCTTAAGCCAGAAACTTCAATTCTGTATAATTCCATCTTTAATCTGGAACTTGTTGTGGTAGGGAGACATTTTAGTTCATAGCTAAGAATTCAGATGGAATGAAGATTCTTTCCTATCATTAGGGAATAGACGCCACCTGAGGAAGCAATGTGAAAGACTGTGAAAACTCATAATGGATAATGATGAAGGTGAATAGTGATCTATATAGAAAAGCTCAAAATTCTATGATGAAGGTGAATAGTGATCTATATAGAAAAGCTCAAAATTCTATGATGAAGGTGAATAGTGATCTATATAGAAAAGCTCAAAATTCTATGGTATATGTGTCTGTTTATAAGAGCATGTATTTAACTGGCAAAGGTTTTTTAAGTTTATAAATGGCATGTATGTAAAAGCATATTATGTATACTTTTCTGGCCGTAGAATAGCTAAACAGTGACTCAGAAAAAAGTACTCTGCCAAAGTGGTAAAATAATGGAGGCAACCCTGTATGTAAACCAATCAAAAAGAAAACAACTTTTTCCAGGTGACCCCTAACACATTGGTTTCCCCTGAACGACCCAGATTATTGCCACAATATTTCATTTCATTTTGACTATGGAGATTGATTTCTACATTTTGTTTTCTATGTGGAACATAGAAAAAAGGCACCAGTCCCATTCCTTATGGAACTGAGACACTATAATGAAATAAGTAACTCACCTGAAAGTTGTAGGATAAACCAAAGACCTGGTCACAAAGTTATGATTTCTTAACTTCTGTCAGAAGGCCTCTGGAAGAGGAATTCACAAACCCTGGAGGAAGGTTTTACTTTTTCATGAGTTAGTGCCAATATAACTGTTTCCATCAATGTTAGTGAAAATAATGTGATGAGAGCAAAAAGTGAAATATCTTTTCAAGATTATAATTTAAGGTTAACATCATCTATATTTAGAAGTTGCATTGCCAGGTGATCTTAATATTTCAGAATTACTTCTCAAATGTTACAAAAAAGAACTTGAATCACACCATTGACATGATTTCAGAAGATTTTAGTAACTGAAACTAAGGAAGAGACAAAAACTCTTTAAGCAGAGGGTGCACGTTGGGAGCCTGAGCCTGTAGAGAAAAGCTTAATGGAGTGCACCTAATAAGGTTTATTGCTAATGAAGCCTATCAGGACACACATGAGTATTTTTTGGCCATTTTCCGAGCAAAGTACCTGAATAACCCCTATTTGGTTTCTGATTGCTTACAGTCTCCTGTTGAGGCTGCAGTATGCTTGAATTGTACTTTAAACAGAAATCTCCCTTCAGAGGTAGCTTGGGAGGCTGAAGTGTGGCTGGAAATTTTTAAACAGAAAGGAAAAGCCAGGTCTACAGAGTCTTCTCAGATGTAAGTATTTTAGTTTGTATAAATTATAGCACAATCTAGACTTAAGAATGAAATCTCTGTGATAATTTCGCTAAAGAAAAAAGTACAGGCAATGCTGAAAATAAACACTTTTGTAATTATGAAAGACCTTGTTTATTTTGGGCTGCCTTGATGATGCAGCTTGGGGAGCAGTAATTTGCTATCTCATCCCTATCCCAGGAACAGACAAACAAACATACAAACAAAACAACCACAGACTAATTTACTCCTTAATCACACTGGTTAATTGGAATTTCTTTAGGTGGTTCCAACATTGAGAAAAGCAAAATTTGTGAAGTGAATGAAAGACAACCTTCCTGATTTATCCTTTAAATGATTGATTTCCAACAGTTTCAAGTATTCAGTCACATTCTCCTTATTTCCCTAATTTTTCATTTATATCACAAAACTATATATTTTTCTTCACAAATTATAATCCTTATACTTAAAGCTTACAATAAACCAGGTTGAGTTGAGCCCCATAGTCCCAAAGTGAGCTGTTTTACTTAGAAGCTCATTTTCTTTTGGCTTTCCCTGCCAGCAGATCATTTCCTAAATTCTGACTTTATCATCTTTATTATAACGATTTGGAGGAAGTATGTATCTGTGTACCATAATTAAAACACTGCTTTTAACATTTGGATTAATGCCAAGGCTTAGAATAGATATCTGAAAATGAAGTTAACCCTTGAAATAGGCTTTCACACAATTGATAAAACCTTTACCTTTTCCGTGGGTTAAGTATGTTATAAAATGGAGTGATCTAGTTTAATTAACATCTGTACATTAATATCAAAATGCTCTTTCAAAACTCTCTGCTCTCTTGATCTTTCATTAATCATTATTTCCTGAGAGTCAGTGGCACCCTTGCACTGTTGTTGTAACAATTAATCCTGGTTTATTTTTAGCAATGATTGGCAGAATAGGGGACTGTGTTGACACTTCTATTCTCAGCCTACTGGCTTACATATTAGGCCAAAGGTAGTTGTCTCTTACAAAGACATGTGTGAGTATATTAACTGGTATAACAATATGAGTGGGGATAGGACGGGAAAACTAGAAAAAAATTTGTAAAAGAGTTGGACTGCTAGAAGAGAATATGTGTTTTCCTTATCCTTAGATTTCTTCCATGTCAAGGGTACTCTATTAGCATCACCGTCCTGCCTTCTCTGTCCTCTCACTCACTGTGCAACAGGGAAGAGGTAGAGTAACCTCTCACTGGTGAGTTATGGAGGTGAAATCCAGAACTTTCCCTTCTTCCTTCCTCCTGGGAGAGAGCCTCTCCCATGCTTCTTGCCATCTGGTTCTCCATGTCATAAATCTAACAGAGGCAGGTCCTTGTGCAGTGCCTGAGTCTAGAATGGAGAAGTCTTTATAATTCTGGAGTTCAGTATTATGAAGTTCACTCTTCTGCATTCTCTAACAACAGCTTTATAAGAAATAGAAGTAATATTCTGGCAACCATGTGACAACATGTTTGTCCTATACCTCAGTTGATTCAGTATCGGAGAAGAAGTCTTTTAAAACCCTAAAGATTACTAAAAAATATACCCCAAGTCTCCTGTTTTGCCATGATGGAGTGATTGGAACCAGACTTTGTCTTCTGCTATAAATAACTAGAAAGCTGGACAAAATACATAGAACGACTGTTTCAGACATTGGATAACAGAGAGTACAGGGCTATGGTTCTTAAGAGAAGGGAAAAAGTGTGGTGAATCATATGATTGGCCTGGCTATCTTTATGAAGGCAATTTTTGGAGCTTAGTTCAGGGAGGGGACAGAGGTGGTACACAGTGATCTTGTTGAAGTGAGGAGACAGATATCAACATTTGGGGATACTAAGGTTCCTGGAAGTTGTGGGGCAGAGGTGAAGAAATTATGCAGATACAAAAGACTCCAGAAAACCCCAGAGATATTTCTAGGCGTCTTCTTGAAATTTTGGCTAAATAGTAAACTCTGTTTCATAGTGTGAAACTCAACGGGGCCAGACAGAGAATGTTAGAAATTGTAAGTGAAATAATTCTTAGAACTCACTTATAGTTAGGAGAAATTTGTTTTTTAAACAGCTAGAATGGATAAGCTTGTGGAATAGCCAAGGCATTCACTTGAGACCTAAGAAGGGTCACCATGTCTAACTGTAAAGTAAATGTTATTCTAGATCCACCCTAACAGACCTTAAAAACAATCCTTGAAAGATCAAACTGATTCTCAGGGTACTTGACCACCACCAGGTAAACAAAAATGCAACAGTCTTTAAAGGAAGACAACAAAATGCAGGCACTCAACAATGTATCATTATTAATGTCCAACTCTAATAAAAATTATTATACATAAGAAGGAACAGGAAAATAGGACTAATAACCAAGGAAAGAAGTCAAAAGTAGCACATGCATAAATGACAGAAATGATAGAAATAGAAGATAAGGACTTAAAAATACCTATTATAAATAGGCTCAAGGCTTTAAAGGAAAGCATGAACATAATGAAAGAAATGGAAACTATAAAAATGAGCCAACTGGAACTTTTAGAAGTGAAATATACAAGATCTGAATGAAAACTACTATAGACAGGCTTAACAGAAGATTAGACCTGCAGAAGAAAATATCAGTGGACTTGAAGACAAAGCAATAGAAACTATCAAAAATAAAGCAAAAAGAGAAAAAGGCTATAGACCTTCCATGACTCATGGGATAATATAAGGTCTTCTAATTTAGTGAAATTGGGGTCTTGGAAAAAAAGACAGGACAAATATTTGAAGAATAATGCTTAAAATGTATCCAAATTTGATGAAAATGATAAATCCACAGAACCAAGAAGGCTAAATAAGACTAAACCACACCGAGACACATCATAATTAATTTGTTGAAAGTGTGATAAAGAGAAAATCTTAAAAGTAGGTTGAGAAAGACACATTAAATAAAAAGGAATATGTTTGCTGTGAAGTTCTCATCAGAAACAATGTAAGCTACATTTAAAATGCCAAAAGAAAAGGAAAGAAAAAAACCTTCTCAGCTTAGAATCTATATTCAATGGAAATATCCTTCAAACATGAAGCATAATAAAGATGTTTTCTGACAAACAAAAATGGACAGAATTTGTCTCTAGGAGACTTGTACTACAAGAAATTATAAAGAAAACTCTTCATGTTGAAGGAAAATGATAGATGGAAACTCAGATCTACTCAATGTAATGAAGGTCACTGGAAGTAATAGATATGTAGGCATGTTAGATTCAATTCTATCACCCACAAAGACATGTTCAAGTGCTAACCCCAGTACTGTGCATGTGAACTCATTTGTAAATGGGATCTTGAAAGATCCTATGTAGTTGAGGCCAAATTGAATCAGGGTGGACCTTAATCCAATATGAATAGAGACTTTATAAAGAGAGAATCTAGAGAGAGACACAGATGACTAAGCAGGAGGAGCAGAAACTAGAGGAGATAAGAAACATTGCCATATGATAAAGGGAGAAATTCAGCCATTAGCAGAACACTACAGATGTTGGGGAAAACAAGTCTTGCTTATACCTTGATTTTGGTCTTCTAGCTTCCATGACTGTGAGATAAATTCCTGTTGTTTAAGCCCAAAAGCCTGTGGTATTCGTTATAGCAACCCTGGAAAACTAAGACAGTGTGTTTCTTCTCATTTTTAAATATTTAAATCTATTATTGGTGGTTTAAAGGAAAAGTAGTAATGATGTATTGTGGAGTTTTTAACAAATGAAGGAGTAAAATGAATGAAAATAATAGCACAAAGGATGGAAGGGGGAATAGAATTATACTGCTTAAAGTTCTGATACTATACTTGAAGTGATATAATATTATTTGTAGACAGACTGTGATCAGTTGGTGCATATTGTAAACCTAGAGAAACAACTGTGAAAGGAAATATGTCTAATAAGATAATAGAGGAGATAAAATGTAACACAAAAATATTCGATCAAAAAAAGATGAGGAAAAGAGGAAAAACAGAACAAAGAACAGATGGGAAAATATAAAACAAAGAGCAAAATGATGGATTCAAACCCAGCCATATTATATTAAATGTAAATTATTTAAACATTCCAGTTAAAAGGTAGAGATTGTCAAACTTGATAAAAATCAAGATTGAAATGTATGTTGCTTACAAGAAATGCACTTTAAATACATGGACAGATAGGTTAAAAGTAAAAGAGGTACCATGAAATTACTTATCAAGAGAGAGCTGTGGTGCCTATATTAGTATTAGACAATGGACTTCAGGGCAAGGAGTATTACCAGAGATGAAGAGAGACATTTAATGAAGAGTCAATTCATCTAGAAGGAAAAACAAGACTTATGTGTATGTACCTAATAACAGACTTTAAGGTACATTAAACAAAAGCTGCTAGAACTGAAAGAAGAAATAGACAAATCCACATTTATGGTTGGAGATTACAATACTTTTCAGTAACTGATAGAACAAGTGGAGAGAAAATCAGTAAGAATGTAGAAGACTTGAATGTTACCACCAAACAACGTGGCCCAATACACTCTAATTGAAGATTACACCCAAGAATGGCATAACACACTTTCTTTTCAAATGAACACAGAACATTCATGAAGTTAGATATATACTGGGTCAAAAATAAGTCTAAATAAACCATATAGTATATGATCATAGCATAATTATATTAGAAATCTATAACAGAAGTGTATCTGGAAAATATCCAAATATTTGGAAATGAAACCACATAGCTGTAAATAGTTCATGTGTCAAAGAGGAAATCTCAGGAGAAATCAGAAAAAAATTTTAACTGAATGACAATGAAAACATAACACATCAAAATTTGTGGGATGCAGCTAAAACAGGGCTTAGCAGGAAATTTATAGCTTTAAATCCTTATATTAGAAAGAATATACAAGTTTACATCCATAATATAAGTTTTCATGTTAAGAAACTCTACAAAGAAGAGAAAATTAAGCCTACACCATTATTTAAGCTGCCACCCCATTTATTTTGATGTGAGATAATTCACAATAGTTTTAAAATTT
>JAQZBX010054799.1:0-18568 GCA_029593785.1 Cabassous unicinctus
GAGGGTTACAATCAGCTCTTTTATAAGCAGGGAAAGGGGAAGTGCATTAAGGCTTAGGTGTCGATACATGATTGGGTAATTTGAGTTGCTAGGCGTGGTAGAGATGGTGACTATTCGCGCGCGCACGAACATTGTGGCGCGAACAGTAACAGGATATGCTATTTTAAGAAGAAGAAGAAGAAGAAGAAGAAGGAGGAGGAGGAGGAGGAGGTAGAGACGGCCATGACAGTTGTACTCATTCGACATTGCCCCCAACAATTGGGGTGTAGAACAATTGAACAACAGTGTATAGGAGGGGCGATCTCGAATACCTGAAAACAGTTTTGAAGCAGATTTATGATTAAAGCATCTCCAGAAACCTCTGCAAACAGAACCTTTAGATGGATCTCACTTTTAATTAAGGTCCGTGTCTTTTTCAGACTCATCAGTGAGGAAGGAAAGAGCAGCCACATGACTGGTAAGGCCAGCATATCACAGCACACCAGGCTCACAATTAGTGGTGACAAAGATAATTAACAGATAATGTCAATGCAATGAAGTGTTGTCACAAGACAATGATCTCCTGCTGCTACATAAATGTTGCAGTGAAGCCCATTTTTCAAAAGCAAATGTCAAAGTTGAGACAGGAATTCTTACCCTGTAAAATAATAACCATTAAATATGTTTTACGGAAATAATTTATGTCTGATACATTATATCTTCCTGTAAAAACTATTAGAAAAAGTAATCACTTTGTAATAGAGGTGCTGTAATTGTATCATAACAGTCATTTGTTATCATATTCAATGTTCTGTTATTAAACTTGATCATAACATGGATTTTTAAAAATTTTAGGCATTTAGAAATATTTGTTTTAGTGTGTTTTTCAGTGCAGCTGGTTATCATCTTAATACCTACAGAGATACCCTACATAAGCTTTACTTGAAAATAACAGTTAGTATCTGAGAGTCTGAATGTCAGATTATGTCATTTATTATCAATAAGCAGATCTTACTGACAATAAAATGTTTTAAAATTCATTATTACATTTTGATCTAATGCCTTCAATTGAGCATTTAGTCTAATATGCTTAGTTTAAAAAACTAACCTACATTTTTCTTCTAAGGACTATATTCTTTTGAACTCCCAAATGATTGGGGGAATATCACAATTCCAGATGGCAACCAAGGAATACCGTATGGATTATTACATGAATCATGAACTAATGCTGGAGGCTATTAGAGTTAGAGAACTTCATGAGAACTATTTTATGTAAACATAATTTATTAGATATTTTGTTCCAGTTATCAATTTATTTTCTCTCATCTCAAAATCCACCTTTTGTTTCCCGCTCTGCAATAATGGAAGTGGAACTTGCAAACACTTCTCATTTGCAGGTGGCACAATGTTAAGCTTTGTTAGTGCAGAGCTCTGGAGAGGCCCAGGAGGAGGAAGAGTCTCTTGGTTTCAGGCAGCTCCTCCTGGGGCTTCACTGGAGGCAGCTTCTAAGCACAGCGCCCTGGCGAGCAGCTTCCCAGCGCATCCCCCTTGCAGGCTTCCCGGCGGATTTCAGTGTGACCTGCTGTTCTGTGGTCCTTGCCATACCCTCTCCATAAGGTCTGGATTCCACCCTGGGAGGAAGGGTCTTCCAGATGGTTCTTTCCTTGGGCATTCTGCCTTGGCCCTGAAGATGGGTGCTGCTACCTCTGCACTTCCCATCTTCCTCTGAGTTCTCTTAGCAGGTCATCTGACATCGTAATCAATAACTCTTCATATGAAACACTCACGGTTGGAATTACTGAGTGGTTTCTGTCCCCTGGCTGCCCCTTTACTGAACACCTTCAATTTCAACCCATTAGTTTTTAAATAAGTTCACTGAAGTGTAGTTTTAAAGTGTTTTATACAAAAAGGTGTGACAAAATATTACAATTTATTTCACAAATTACAAATGGAAATCTTTTTCTTATTTGCACATATCCCCTATATGATCTAGATGATCAACAAGATTTGCTAAAACTTTGAATCCTATAATGCAATCAAATTATTGTCCCTTTTAACAATGTTTTCTGAAAATGTACTCAGTGAAATAAAAAATGTAGTAACATCCTTAAGCAGATGTCTTTTAAATGGATTTTTTGTTTCTAATGCATTATACTGGAATTCAAGAATGTAACATTATGTAAACATCCATTGAGAAAAAAAATTAAAGGGAGCTACGATTTTATTTTAATATAATCATGAATGCAAGTTTGTATCTGGTAGGACCAAGATTGACCATCTCAAAATTCTAAAGTTACAAGTGACTATAAACATTTAAACCCTTCCTTAGCAATTGTGCTACTCCTCAGAAGGCCTGAGAAGCCCAACTGAAGGATGCTGGCGTCACACTGCACAGATAGCAGGTCAGTTAAGTATTTTTTCTATATTTCATGTCAAGTTGAAATGACAAATAAGCTCATAAATAGAAATTCTTTTGTAATAGAATTTTAAAATCTTAATTCCAACATTGTTTACAGTGCTATCCTGAAAGCAATCAGAAAATCCCACATATGTAGCCACCAAATGTTGTCCACTTATCCACATCACATTTTTTTAAAAATGGGATATGTGTTGCCCATGTCTGAATTTTATTATCCAGAAAAAATAAAAACAAATGTAAAAACAACTCTATCCACACCCACAATGGGAACATTCAGCATGAGGGGCTCATCCAACCTGGGGGCTCTGCACCACCACTTTCAGAAGATGTCTTCTAGGATTCAGCCAACAGGAAGTAAGCCATTTGAGATTGTTCACAAAATTCTGCTTGTTCCTTTCCTCCAAGGAAGCAAACAAGCAAATCAGCTCAAAGAAGCAGTCTGGGCTCGTCCATCTATACACTCATACACATGAATGAAAAGGCAAGTATATTTTAAAAAGAATAGACTCACCAAACCAGAGTTCAGATATGCCAAGGATTTACAACACCCTTAGGGCAAACAAGAAGGCATCATTAAAGGAGAAGCTCCTGTCAGTCTGGAAGGGTTATGTTAAGCCGGAAATCTGTAGCAAAAGTGATGGCAAAAGTGAATCTAGGGAAGCAGATGTGGCTCAAGTGGTTGGGCTCCCGTTTACCATATGGGAGGCCCTGGGTTTGATTCCCGGGGCCTCCTGGTGAAGGCAAGCCGGCCCGCGTGGCGCGGTGAGCTGACGGCCGGCACAGTGCAGCAAGATGACGTGACAAAGGGAGACAAGCAGACACAGAAAAACTCACAGCAAATGGACACAGCAAGCACAAGCAGCAAGAGGGGGTGGGGTGATAAATAAGTAACTAAAATCTTTTTTAAAAAGTTAATCTACTAAAAATGATGGAAACGTGTGGGATGGGGGTTGGGCTAGAAAGGGGGAGCAGGTGGTAAATAACTTGCCTCAGTTTCAAAGCCTCTTATTTCTTAATGCTGTATTTTTCAGTCCTAGCGAAGCTTCGAAGTCACCTGTGGCACTTTGTAAGATGCAGGTTTCTGGATTTGCCCCTTGGGAAGACACAAGTTGGGAGCCCCGGTGAAGGCCAAAATGAATTCCCCAGGTGCAGCTGGCTAGCTAAAGCAGAGATAGAAATGCTTCTTTCTGACTGCTGAAATCATCAGCTCTCCCTTTAAGGTCTTCACTTGGCAATCGCCTTTGTTGATTGTCGATGCAATCATCCAAAGATGCAATCAATTGACTAATGATATGAATCCATGAAATTCCCTCACGGTAATAATCAGGCCAGTATTTGCTTGACCAAACAACTGCACACCAGAAATTTATTAATATTTAAAACTCAATGGATCAGCTCATTTGGTTAGTGTATATGCCATAAAAACCAAAGTGATAAGTTTAAGCCCCATAAAAGGTCTATTCTGGGACCAGAAATTGCACTCCTCTTCCCAGGTACAGTGACTGTGAAACCATCAGTTCATCTTCCAGGGCCTTTGAGTTGGTGACAAACAATGCTGGAGTTTTTAGTGATCTACCTGTAACCCCACAATATTAAGGTGACATTACCCTACTGTATCTGGACACTGAGGTTTAAAAATCCAGAAGAACATTCTTATTTTCAATTCCTGGGAAGCTCATTCGAGACCCTCATTTTGCTATTAACGTCACTGAGAGTTATGCATGTTCATCCCATCCAGAGAAGAGCAGACTGCTTAATTATCTCCTTTATGTACGGCTGTATTGTGAACACCAGACTGGCACTTGCTTCAATTTGAACCAACCAGTGAGCTGTAAAAATCCTAAAATTACTTAAATCTAAAGTGGAATTTGTTTTCCTAAGCAATGCCAAAGATAATGAAATACCAGCTCAAAGGAGAAATTATTTTCATTTAATATTTTCATGATGTTTCTCGTACTTAATTTAAGTGAGATTAGCACATAAATCTGTATTTATTTTAATGTAGTAAAATGGAAGGTTATTCAAAGCAAAGCATTTACGAAGCTATGTGTCTACATTCTTATGATCAAGATGGAGACATGTGAGCTCTCTGAGCATGTAGGAGACACTGCATTTATTGAATTCCTGAGAATATTAGGCATTGAGAGCTCATCTTTATGTACAATATCTCATTTGATCCCCACGCCACAAATAAAATGTTATAATCCCTAATTTATAGAAATGATTCTGAGGTTTTAGAAGGGTTATTGCTTAAGAATGCTCCTTTAGGAAGAAGTGGCAGTGCTGGGATTTGAACCTATGCTGTTTGACTCCAGAGCCCAAGCTTTAATACTGCATTCCAAAGGTGACTGTAATCTTAAAAGAAGTCCCTTTGTAACTTTAGATTTATCCCAAACAATACTATCTTATGTAAATCGTTTATTTCATATTACAATAGTAATATATGGTTTTCACAGAACATTTAGATTATATATATAAGCTAAAGGATGAAAATAAAAATGATTTAGTTGTATCAGTGTCAAGTGCCAGATAACAGAATCCATTCTGCCAGTGGGAACCAAAAGAGATTTGCAGAGATGGAGTCCAGGAGTGAACCCTAGAGCATACCAGCAGGAGCTACTGGTTATTCCATGATTAGAAGTTAGTATTCAGAATCATGTCATCACTGCCAGGACTAGGAAATCGCCCCAGAATCGCCCCTGGGTCTGCTGTGATACACACCAGCAAAGAGGATGTCCAGCCATGACAGGGGCTCCCTGAACACTGGGACCCCATGATGCGGCTGGGCCTGGCGGCAGAAACGGCCCCTTCCTCACCTGCAGTGGCTCAGGGCCAGTGGGCGTCTGCTTGGTACAGAACCCAGCTTCTGGTGGAGTCTGGGAAACGGGATTTCTAGCCTCCCAGTCCCTCTGGTACAGGAAGGTTGTGAGAAGAGGCTGGAAGTAAGCAGCCCCCCACAGCTGCTGAGCCCAATGTTCCCACAGAGAAATAGTGTCGCTTATCATCGGTGTATCCAGTCGCCAAGTAATTAATACCGAATAGGAAAGAAATGAAAACTGGTGATTCAGTCCAAGCAGTCAAAAATCCATAACAAGTAGTTCCAGGAAGGGATTGCGCAGAAAAAATGGAAGGCAGAGAATTATTTAAGGAATAAATCAATGGAATTTCTCAAAATTGAAGGACTCAAAACTGAGTCTCAGTTTGAAAGGCTCACTGAGTACCCATCAAAATGAAAGAACAAAGTAAGCACGGAGAAAAAGAGAAGACGCCACGCCTTCCAGAGTGATGACGGCCTGTGTTAATAGGATCTGGACTCGGGATGGAGCTGAACTTCTCCATAGAAATAGCCAGCCATGCAAGCGCGCCTGGTCGCACCATCTCCAGCGGATGACGAGCAGCGCAACCTCTGACTTAAGGAATGGACACTGCAGCAGGCCCACGCATGCACAACAAGTTTGAACTGGCCTGTTGTGAGTTTGAGCTGCCTATAGAACACAGAAAACTCAAGTAGTAAAGCTTTCTGTAGGCTAAATTTAGTATCTGTCTGACATTGAATAGACTGAGCTAGCTGCTCTGAGATGTCCTGTCACCCTCCCCTTTTAGTGCCTGTCTTGGTGGTCAATTAATATTTAAATGAATTTCCACTTCCCCTCCCTTAGGAAGAGCTCCACCTAAAAAGACAACTCCCCTCCCTTGGGTTTTGAAGGAGGCCTGGCGAAGGGGAAGTAGGAATCAGAAGAGGAAGGAACAAGCAGGGAATTTACAGAATGTTGAACATCCAAATGACCATCAAAAGCCTCCTTAGATCCCAGGAATTCTCTCAGCTCTCCACCTCCACTTCAGTCCCTACTCCACTCAAGCCGAGGTCATCTGGAAGGGAGCTGTGACAGGGACCTACAGCCTGCATTTTTCAGCTGTTAATGTCTGGCATAGCCTCTGGCACAGCAGATAGTGCTCTGTGAATGTCATCTAACCTGCTTTCTCTTCCTTTACTTTTTACGTTTTTTTCCCTTTACAGTGTAAGTGGGGAAGTAAATGATGATCTGCATTCCTTGGTTTACTCATTAAGCTCTTGGTAACTGAAAGAGCCCAAAATTTTAAAGACAGTGAACTGAAATTTTGTGATTGTTATCTGTCAGCATTCTAAATGGCTTAGAATGCCGTTTTTACTTTCCCCAAAACTTTTAAGAGAGCTGTTAATGAGTGACAAAAAAACTGGTTTGATTAACCTACTAAGGAGCTGTGAGACAGTCTAAAGAAAAAAGAAAAAATCAAAATCTTATGGTATTAATTTTAGATGAAAGCAAAAAATTTCAGAAAAATTACTATCCATATGAAATTAGCTCTGCTTGTTGTGGAAACAGAGCAGAAGAGTAGCAGTAGGCCAGTAACAGCATAAACAAATACCAGAAAAGTTATTTTCAGAATTTGTTTATCTAATAATATTTAACACTGAAATGAAATGTAACAGGGCCACTAGAAAGAGCTTCATTGCTTCACTTAAGCAATTAAACTCTGTGAGGAGTATAATGATAAATTACCCATTTGGTCCTCCCACACAGCAATTCGTTCATACAGGAAATATGAAAGCACAGCACTGCATTGCAAGTTGTTTTATGTGTGTCTGTCTGTCTGGTAGATTGTGGAGGACTGGAGGACAAGGGCAATTAGGGCTTTATTAAAGTGTTTCTTAGCTTCAAGCATACATTAGATGCTCAATGTATTTTTAATTGACAGCAAAATTATTTCCTTGGATGATCTGATCTAAAAACTATTCAAATCAATGGGCATAAAAAATGAAAAGCAAATGAAGTCGGCAGGTTTTAGTTTGCTTAATTCATGGTAAAAAATAGGCCTGGTTTATCCGACTATCCTATGAATCAGATCAAAATGATTCAACTAATGGATGCTTATCTAAGAGGGTGATAAGTCTAATATTTATAATAGGCTTTACTATAGTGTCCTGTGCAAGGGAAGTAATATACCATGAACTGACTAGCAATTTAAAATAAGACTATTTATTTTACTAGCATAGATACACCAACAAGTCAAAGACATTCCACTTCAAAAGTAAAGAACCCCCACCTAAATACTCTTGAATTAATCCTTAAGTTATAATATGGGACCAAACTCTGCCTGAAAAGAGTACAAATATTGTATGATCTCACTTATTGGAAATAATTAGGATATGCAAATTCAAAGAGGCAGAAAGTAGAGCACAAGCTGCCTGGGGCCATGGGGTAAGGAATGGGGAGTTAATGCTTAATTGCTATGGCCTTTCTGTTTGGGGAGATAAAGGAGCCTTGGTAATGGATGGTGGTGAGGGTAGCACAAGGTTGTGAATGTAATTAACACCACTGAATTGTATATTTGAAAGGGGATAAAATGGGAAATTTTAGGTTGTATATATATATTACCAAAATAAAACTTCTTTAAAAAGCTACAGAGTGAACTTTAATGTAAACTATGGACAATAGTTAATGATTTCATTATAATAATATTGTTTCATCAATTGTAATAAAAATATCACGCTGCTGCAAAATGTTACTAAGAGGGAAAACTGTCTGTGGAGGGGTTATTGGAACTCTGTACTTTCTACATGATTTTTCTATAAACTTGCAATTGCTCTAATTAAAACAAATTTAATGTAAAGATATTTACTGTAACCCTATGGCACATACTTATTAATTTTACTTTGTAGCTTCAGCTCCATTAGTGATTTGCACCCATTTGCATTAGAGCATTAAAAGGACACTTGAGCTCAAGCACCAGGAGCCCAGGCCTCTCCTTTTACCTAGAGACCTAGGAGCACCTTTTCAAGGTTAAGCAAGGGTGCATGACAGCTGAATTTAACCCTCTCCCCACCCCCATGCCTTGTCTATTTGCAACATTTAAATCGCTAACAAAACTGATAAAGGGAGTCAAATGGTGCTTTCTCAATTGCCAGTTACAGATTAATCAGAATACTAACTGAATATTAACACAAGTAATGTATTTCGTTTTGTGATCTACCTAAAAGGACTTAAATGAAAAAAGATCAAAGGCAAATTTTAATTTGCTTATTTACAGGATTTATGCATAAAGAAAAATCAAACTGGGTGCATAGGATATGTGCCTTCTGGTGAATTTCACCACTAGTAATAAAGACTCACACGTATTTTCTGACCCTACGCTATCATGGTCTGAAATCGTTTTGAAATGCTTTCTTCCTATAAGATAGTCTAGTTTGATTGTTAATTTAAACATTTATTCGTTCATGTTTTTCTTTTTGTAACTCAACTTTTTCGGTTTTTCTTCGATTGGGGATGGCATGGAAAGACTTCCAGAAAAAGAGAATCAAAGCACAGAGTTGAATGCATCCGTAGAAAAGTTGGAGAGACTGGGAAAAAAAAGAAGAAAGAAAAGTTGAAGGAGGGCTGGGGTACGGAGCTGAGGCTGGGAAAAGTACAGAGAAAACGCAGAGGGCTTCTGCGCCCGCCGCAGCGCAAGGAGGCGCACCCCAAACCTCCACAGGAGAGCCTCCCCCGTCGCGGGGGGCGCGGTTGCCCCTGCCCCTGCCTCCTGCGGCCAGGGCTCCAGTTCCGCGGCGCGTCGTCCCCGGCCACAGACGCGCCGGCGAGAGGCGGGGGCCGTTCTTGCGAGTTGTGGGCTTCGGCTCTTCCACGCCTCCCCTCCCCTCGGCACTCCATGCCCGGGCGCTCGCGCCAGCGCTGCAGACCTCGCCGCAGCCGCAGCCGCCGCCGCCGCAGCCTCGCGGGCCCCGCCGCAGCCTCGCCGCCGCCGCCCGCGCCCTCGCTCCCCGCCATGGGGCCAGCTGGGGGCTCCTAAGACTTGCCCGCTCTGCCCAGCGCGCCCTCCGGCCCAAGTGCCCGCGGGCGGGCTATGCTTAGGGCTCAAGAGCGGCCGGCCTGGAGGTGACGGGAAGGGCAAAGGACGGCCAAGTGGGAAGGAAACGCAAACCATGAGTTTCCACAAGGAGGACGGAGTGAGCGGCCTGTGCCAGAAGGCGCTGCACATCGTCACCGAGCTGTGCTTTGCGGGCCAGGTGGAGTGGGAGAAGTGCTCGGGCATCTTCCCCCCGGAGAGGGGCAGCCAGGGTGGAGGCAGCACAGGTAACGGGGGGAGGTCTCCGCTCGCGTCCGAGCGCTCGGCGGGGATGGAGCGCTCAGCTATCAGCTCCCAGGTCCTGCGCCGCGCGGGGGTCATCTTTGGGGCGCATCGCCTTCCTACCTCCCTGCTTCTTTCCGCTCAGCTACTGGCTACTTGGAGCGTGTGGTGTTGGCTCGTTTCCCTCTTTCCACCTGCTCCGCTGCTTCCACTTTCTGGGCTGCTTCTGCCCGCGCAGGCACTGGCGCCCTGCTTCGCGCACCCCCTCTACCCGGCTCACCCACGCCTTCCGTCTCCCTCCGGGAGCTTCAGGCGCTGTGGTCCGCGGAGGCGGCTCGCCGGTGGGACCACCTCTGCGCTCGCCCGCCCCGCGGGTCGCAGGTCACTGGCTTGGCCACCGGGCCCGGCCGGAGAATCTCTGCTTGGCGCACAGAACCTTTGCAGATGGGGCTGCTTGGCCTCCGAGAGCGGAAAGGATTCCGGTAGGGGGGACCAGGGGCTGCATGCAACCTGTAGAGCACTAGGCAGTTTCCAAAGCCTTTGCATCAGTGTGCATTTCTGGGGTTTCATGACATCACTGGCCAGACAGGGATTATCCATGGCATGTTTGAGGCTAAACCAAGGCGCCGGACACCTATCGGGTAACTGGAAGAGAGGAAAGGCTGTGAATCCTCGGCACACAGGCTCTCCCGCACACCCGGCACCAGGCAGGCTCCCTTCCTCTCCAGGAAACTTGGAACGAAATGGGGTGGGATGGAGGAAGACATCGACTGCCAGAAACTTGGAGGTGGACAGATATTCCTCAAGGCCAGAGAGGGAGGGGCAGGGGCGACCAGACAGCAGCAGCAGAGCCTCTGTGGGGTCACACTTGGAGGAGCAGGTTTTAACCACCTGCGCAATGGCGGTATCCCGGGAACGCGCTCCTGGCGCAGCGCGCCGCGCGGTTTCCAGAGCCGCTTCTGAGCGTCACTTGTTGCTTTGCAGGCAAATAAAGGCTAGTTTCGGAACAGTCCGCAGCGGGCTGGCAGGCTGCCATTCCTTCTCTCGGACAGTTGGACTGGCAGCCTGTAAGCATGCTAACTTGTCGCTTTCCTTGCCATTCCTTGTCAGTTTGGTCTCCTGTGCCAGGGAACCAAGTAAGTGAAGTGGCAGTGGCGCCAAGCTCAGCACACTTGTGCACCCCCTCCTCCCTCGAATGGAGACAAAGGGGAGGAGATGAGGGTGGGGATGGATTTAGTTTGGCTTTTACACAACACTGTTTAAATGGATCTGTGCTGGATTTTCACATCCTCTGATCACGGCACCCGGAGCCCAGAGGGCTTCTGGCCGCTCTTGGCAGGACCTGAGCGTAGCCCCTTGGCCGCGGAATAAGACCTAAGTGGCTGTCTGCAAGCCTGAAGCTTGGATGACCTGTGAGCGGATAAACGCACCGGGCGTCTTCTCTTAGGGCCTTAAGAGTGGATGAGTGCCCATGGCGGGGGCAGGGCTGCGTGAACGTGGTGCCCGCGTTGCCGATGAGTAAACGCACAAAGCGGCGGGACCCTGGCATCCTTGTGTGTGTGTGTGTGTGTGTGTGTGTAAGCTCTTCTGAGACGTCTTCAGTGACATTAGTGACACGCTAAACACTCAGAGGAGGATTTCAGTGGAAGAAATGAGAGTACTTAAGTTTAAAGACCTAATTTGGGGTCATCTAACAGTTGATGCTGTGGATAAACTGTGATTCTTCCCCCTTTGTGACCATTTACCATAACATGGTTTCCTGGGTCTGAGATTGGCTGATAATGTGGAAAACTGTAAATGCTGGAAACCATATCCTAGCATCTAAATCGCTCTAAAATACAAAAATTTTACCAGCTTAAGGTGAAACAGCATATGAATTGTAGAAAAGGTTCTGAGCTCTGCCTAAGTACTGGAAGAAGTACTTGTAACCCTATTACTCCGAACTTTTCCTTGGGAACCAAAAAGAGGGAAAAATAAGTATAAAAATTGCATGGATGTTTTTCTCCTCTTGAGTGAAAATACAAACTGTTCAAGCAGGTCATTTAATTTAATATATAAACATATATATATTCAATGGTTGTCTCTAGAGAAGACATTCTACTAGGCGGGAGATAGAAAGGTGAACAAGATCGCTTTACATTTTCCATTTGCAAATTTGTGCAACAGCTAGAAGTAAGATATTTTAATCTGCAAATAAACTGCCAATGTGGATAAATAGCTATGGAGTGGATGCAAGGACTAGTTACATAATCTTTAATTATATTAGCTATTCAGCCTATTGTTCTCTAAAGTAGATTTTTTAAAAATAAATTCTGCCTTTATTTTAGGTCCCTAAATAAAAACACTTCCAGTAGGTGATTGTTCTACTCATTGTTTGTTTAATGAGAAACGCTTCAGAGGTAGAAGGGCATGGACATTGAATGGAAGAGTGATTATTTACTTTGAATGTTAATCAGCACTGCCCAGATGGTGTCAGTTATCCTAAGGTTGCAGTGATAATGGCCTCCTTCCAGATCGTGTATATTTTCAGATTCCTTCACTTAGGGTTAGAGGGGAAAGTTCAAGTAATCCCAATTAAAGTTATTCTATATTAGGGAGTTATGAATCACATGTACAAATATTATCGTACTATTTTTTAAATTCTAATAAACAGCAAGCATCACCATCTCTACCACAACAGCAGTAGCAGAAACTACAACACTATAATTGCTATTCAGGATCTACCAATCAAGCTAACCAATTCCATATTTTAATAAAATATATGAAGACTTAAGCTGCTACTGCCAACACTAGTTAATTTACTTTTAGGGAATAGTTTACTGAGTCCCATTATACACTTCAGCATCACTAGTACACTGGAAAGTTCATCATGTGCATTATTTAGAAAATCTTTTTTTTTGAAGTCTTTTTAACAACGTATTCTCCACCCCCCCCCCCATATATGTCACTCTGTAAATTCATCCCTATGCACAATATGTTACAACTAGAATGCTTAGGGAAAATACAAAGCAATATATTGGTCTTGCATGTTACTTTTCAGATGAACTGGATTTGGGTTAACTTTCGGTCAGTCTGTAATTGCTGGCCTGTGTCCAGATGCTTATGAGGTTCAAGGCTCCTTGTGGCTTGAAAACAGACTTCATAAATCACAGTGAATCAACCCACTTAAGCCCGTACCACAATTGTTTACATGCACCTTAATTCAAATGTTTGTAATAAGCATTTACATCATCATTGTTCTCATTTTGCATTTCTACACAATTTTAATTTGGGATTAAAAATTCTAAAATAAAAGTTAAAACAAATTCTTACATTCAATTTTTTTGCATATGGGGACAATGAGTAGGTAAATAGCAGGGAATTTCATGAAAGCTATTTGATTAATCATAAAATTCTACTTAACTATTTTCTGATTAATCAGAAAAAAATATGTCATGATTTTCCTGTGGTATTAAGGTATTTTGAGCCTATGATAAGGGCTAAAAATGAGTAGAGGACATAGGTTTTGTTTACACACACAAAGTAAATGACTATCCAGTTAATTTAGTTAAGCTATTACTTTTGTGAACACTGAGTTTTACACATCTTAATGATTACATAAAGAATTATAATTTAGGGACATATAATAGTGGAAATTTTTTCTTGAGAGTTGTAGGTCTTAGAAAGAATAATGGAATCTTAATAAATTCAGAATTATAGGCTTGCAGCCCATCTGAAGAAGGAAGAGTGAGGCTCTCCCCTTTCTTTCCGTTGCCATCCGCTGGAGAACAGCAAGCTTTTACTACTGCTCATTACGATTGCCCTCACTGACTCCAAAGGGAAACCCACTGTCTTCAAAGGCCAAGCAGGTCTCAGCCAATATCTCTATTCCTAATTCTGGGACATCAATATTTTGGCAGTACTGGAGAGATTTTTTTTTTAGACTTTTTTCTTCACCTGACAAACTAAGATCTGTAATTCTCTTTATATGAGCTGTGAATCTCAAAAAATCACATTCTCATGACACTGCTTTTATATACCAAGTATATAGCTGTACATTTCATTCAAATTACATTTCTTTAAAAATCTAATCATCATTGTAATTTGCTTTTATGGAAAAGAAAATGTCATTATTGGGAATGAACCTTCACTCATTTACAAGCTTATGTTTTTATGTACAATATTCTGGCAAAAGATAAACTGTAATGGAATTTCCAATGCCAATTAAAATGATCTATATTTTGAAAATATAATTCTGTTCTTCCTGATCTACATCTTATTCTACTCAATGGTGTGTAAATTAAGTCAGTAGAATATAAGCTCTTTGTGGGCAGGGACTAGTTTATATTATATTCTCAGTGACAGAAAAATCTGTGACCCCTACAAGAGATTCAATATATATTTTTGAATGAATGCATGAATATATGTTCAATAAGCCTTGATTTTCCTTATTTGTAAAATAATAGGCCCTACTTAATAACTGCCAAATCCCATCTGAAACTATGATTGTGAATATCAGTATCTGTGTCTCCAGTACCTAATACAGTATTGAATCCTCTCTAGGTAGGCATGCAAAATATTTAGCTTATGGTAATGGCAGAAATTATAGCACATGAGGCATTTAAAAGCTAGAATTTAATGAGCAAAATGCTCATGAAAAGCAACTGAACACCATATGGACATCCATTCACTTTCCTCAGAGTGTGTTCAGGCAGATGATTCCATGGCTAAATTTATAAATGTTGCTAATCAATGTACTGAGTTTACTGAAGTTTTAGAAATGTGGGAATATCCATTGAATATATCCATTTATAATAGGAAAAGGAAAGCATATTCCTTTATGTGAAAAGCAGCATGGGAAAGATAACCATGTCACTACTCAAACTGCTGCCAGTGCTTCCAGTTAGAATCACGTGGCAGATGTGAAGACTAAGGCAAAGAATGGATTAGCCGCTCCCCCACATCACAGCCAGTTAGTGACTGAACCAGGGTGAGAGGAGAGCCCGGGGCCTCTTATACCCTGGCCCAGGTTCAGCAAAAAAGAGGAGTTCCAGGGTGGGGGTGGTCCTCAGAATTAAAGGGCGCTGGGAACAATGGGCAGGTGTGCTCCTGACTGCTGTTGTACTGTTGCATGGAAGGTGACAATGTGTAATTATGACCTAAACCCAACCCCTTTTTATTAGATGTGCTGTCATAGAAAGCTAGTGTGCTTACTGGAATGTACATATGCATATGCACTTGAGTGTGCATGACTGTATGCTCATATTCTTGGCCAAATCTCATGGACTTGGACGAATAGTAAGATTGTGTAATAGATTTTAGTGTGTTTGAAATGCAAAATTTGTGAAATCATATAATTCCAAATATAGCTCCTTTAATATGATCATAAAAGCCTAGAATAAAAAAATGCTAAAGTACCAGTTAAAATATTTTTATTATTCTAATCCACTAAAATCTCATTTCTTTTTTTTTTTTCCTACCATATTTTGGCTAAGTAATTAACATTCCACGTTATTATTAAAATTCAGTAACATGAGGCATTAGAGCAAAACTATTACAATGAAAACAACTGAGAGTCATCTATTCAAAAATCTCAAAGTACAGTTAGTATGACTGTGTCCAGGAGAACTGGACCTCCTTATAGGGAGTGTCATGAAAGATCAGCAGATTCTCTTGCTTCTAACTGATGGATGCCAAAGTCCTCTGTTGGTATCCAGCACTGGCCAACTTAGAATCAGAATCCCTGACAGAAGCAATAGCTTCAGTTATTATCTAACAGGATAGTTTACCTTTCCTTCATATTCTTAAATATCCTAAGTGGCCACTGAAGCTGTAAGCACTGGCATTACATGGCTTAGGTAGACCCTTTGAAAATAAAGCACCAAAAATGTTATTTATAGCTCCTTTACAGAGAAGGGCAGACTTGTCTTGGAAGAAGAAAATAGCTGATATTCATAACTAGTTTTCCGTTCAGATGGATCCTGAGGTGTGCTACGCTCTACTAATTCAACACTCCATTGTTGAACAGAGAGCATTATTGTCAATTTTAAACACCTTGTACATTTTGTCTATACCACACCATTATTTTAATCAAACAACCAGGACTTTTGTTTTTCTCTTCAGAATTTATAATTCTCTTAGTTTTTTGTCAGTAGGCATAGATTTACAGGAAAAATGGGCAAACAATATTCAGACGATTATAATTTCTCATCTGTTACAGTAAGAATTGCTAATGTATTTGAGAGGCAGCCTGAGAATTATGCTTTTTCTCAACAAATATTTATTGAGCATTTGCTATGTGAAAGTCATGTGCCAGCCATTAAAGTGTAGTAGTTCTGTTAATTAAATATATAATACTGTGTTTGTTCAGGTTAATATAAATGTAGAATTAATATGCAGTCACAGATTATAAATCACTTACTATGATTATGGGCATATGCAAAAGGTTTCTTTTATAAATTTGCATATTTGAAAATGGTACCATATTTCATTGGATTTAAGACACCAGTGACTACAAGATGCAACATCATTTTATGTGGTACCAGGAAAGGAAAGAGACGGCTGCCCATTAAATTATTTCGTGAAGCTTTCTTATGACTTGGAGTTTTTCTTTTATACTTATGGAAAGAGCTCTTTTAACACTGAATTAGATGTAGGTTTTAAAAAATCATATACCACTCTTGTACAAACATAAAAGGATCACATAAAGGAAATCAATGGGTCAGGATAATCTTAAAACTAAGATTCAGAATCTGATCCTTTTGAATGGCTTTTTTGATTCAGAATTGACGATGCCCTCGTTTTTCGCTCAGTCTCATATTCTGTACCATCAAGAATAATAATGATGCATTTTTTTCTAAGGGATTCAATAAAAGACATCAAGGCTATTGATGCTGTGATCAAAAGTTAGCTGTTCAATAACATGGAGTGTTCGGGACGTCACCAGACACATCTGACTCGCCTTGCTCACCCATTCTCAATAGAAATGTGGCTGATAAGAGTTATGAAAGTGCTTCACTATTTTCTCCAGTATTTTCTTCCAAGCCACTTAGACACATTCTGTGGATTTTGGTGCTTTTGATTTCAAATACATACAGACAGTGAAAACTACCACACACTTGCTGCCTGGCCATTAGTGATGGTAAGATGATATTGATACTAGGATACATTCTGATTTCAGAAATACAAAAATGTAAAAGAATATGCATTTTATAATCAACAAAATATAGCATTAATATAAAGCTTTATCTTTTACTTTCAAAAGAAAGGCAATGGCAATAAAATGGAAATGGAAATTATTAGGCATTGTGCAAGGATAAGCATGCTGGTTGATGATACTATTTATAGCTGAGGAAGAGAGGGGTAGTTGTTTCTCAATATTCATTTCCCCCTTCTATTTCACATAATAGGCTCCTCGCTTTTGGGCCGGGTATGTGGCAGCACAAACACAAAAGGTATCATTTTTCAGTGTGCCTTGCGCCTTAGTGTAGCCACATGGCTAAGTTCCCACCACGAGGGACTGGCAGCAGTGAGCTGCACAGCCTCCAGGTTGGCGTGTGCTTCATTGCACAACCACAGCCATCTGCGTGCGTCGTAGGTTATTAGAGCTAAAGTACTCATAGGCCAAGTGAAATGGACCGTGCACACGTGAGGGTCTGATGACCTAGTGACAGAACTCTGCTTCACTCGACGTTTCTGAGGATTTAGCACTTTTTGGGTCACTGTGCTTTCTGGTAGGAGTGCTCTTTTCTCAGTTTTTCTGAACGGTGTCACTTCATTTTGAAATATTAAGACAGGAAAAAAGAGTAAGATCTTTAGAGCTAAACTGAGTCAGAGGTAGGTGGACAGACAGACAGATAAGTAGCAGATAGTAGTAGAGTGATGGTTATGCACATGTATATAATCAAACCAGAGTTTGACCAGGGTTGGCCAATTTTAAACTTAGTTATTTCTGAGCCTAATCTAATATCTGTAAATGTCATTAACTCTTAATCTCTCCAAGATATACTAGGAGGAATATCATACAATTGATGCTCTTTAATTATCCAGACACATTGAAAATTTGAGCTAGAGAAATCCTCATCAACAAGTTTGCACTCTGCAATGGGTAACTTAAATGTCCATGGTGAAAAGACAAACCATTCATCATCTTGGTCTGCCAATGGTTTGGCCTCTTTCCTCTAGTGATCTTCTCTTCTCCACCTCACTCCTTTTCTTTTATGATCACATCCACTTATCAGCTTGAATAATGCTGTCTTAGAATTATAAAATCAAATATTCCAGTCCCCAGCCAAACCTCCTATGCTCTCATCCTTCTCATTTGGAAACTCCATCCCACTGACCTTTCTACTGCTTCTGTGTGAACCCCTCCTGTCTCACCGCTCTTGCAATAGCTATGGCACCATACTTATGGCCCATCCTTTCCTCATTGCAATCATTTTCTCCACTGGGGTTTATCACATCCTCCTGGGGGTGAAAAACTTATTCATGGATAAATCCAGTTGTCTCTATCCCTACACCAAAGCAACAGAGTATTTAGGAGATTATAAAAACAGGCAGACTGCTACTACTTTAAAAGTTTAATCTCCACTTTCAAAAGAGCCCTCGATTCTGCCCATCCAACCTATATTTTCCAACTCAGTTTCCTCCAGCTCTTTACAGTTTCCATTTCAGACTTTTCCCATTCTCTTTAAATATCCCAAAATATTCACTGTTGGCGGTTCACCCCATTCCTACTTCAGAGAGGTTATGCTACTTTATAAGCAGGAGCTCCTTGCCCTACAAACTTACCCGCATCTTAAGAAGAGGCAGTAAGTCTTCACCTTTGCATTTGGCCTTCTATGCAGCCTCACTTCCTATCTCCTTGTCGGCTGAGTCCTTCCCATCAACTTCAAAGCATGCTAAAACACTAAACTAAGCAAAAACACGCCTTTCTCAATTTCACCCGCCGCCCTCGGCCTCCTTCTCCTGAGGCCAGTTTCCTGAAGGAATTACCCACTCTCACAGAATCCGCCTCCTCACCCCCATTCATCTCCTAAACACAGAAATCTGATAAACACAGCCTCTGTTCCACTGTTCTCACCT
>JAQZBX010054800.1:0-18565 GCA_029593785.1 Cabassous unicinctus
CACACACACACACACACACACACACACAATAAAACCCTAGAGTAAAAAGAGAAGCTAAATAAATGAATAAGCTCAAGATAAACAGATGCCTAGAAACCAATAAAAAGTTACATGGCATATTAAGAAACAGGAAGGTATTCTCCAGTCTAATGAACAAACTGAAAAACAGGAGGAGATGCAGAACATGGAAAAACAAATGAAGGATGTTGAAACAAATATCAAGAATCAACTTAATGAAGTTAAGGAAGAGATAAAAGATATTAATAAGTCACTGGTGGAACATACTGAAGAAATTGTAAACATCCATAAAAATAAAATGGATTTGATGATGATGAATGGCACAATACAAGAAATAAAAAATATGCTGGAAGCACATAACAAATTTGAACAGGCAAAGGAAAGCCCAGTGATGTTGAAAACAGTACAACTGGAATCAGAAAGATAGTAGAACAGATAGATAAAAAGTTAGAAACAAATCCAGCAAGGATTCAGGGATTTGAATGACAACATGAAATGCACAAACATGCATTTTAGCCTCCCAGGGGGAGAACAGAAAGGAAAGGGTGCAGAAGGAATATTGGAGGAAATAATGGCCTAAAATTTCCCAACTCTTTTGAAGAACATGGACATACATGCCCAGGAAGCAGAGCACATGCCAAACAGTATAAATCTTAACAGGCATACCCCAAGACATACATTTATCAAATTGCCCAATGCTCAGGACAAAAAAAGAGTACTGAAAGCAGCAAAAGAAAAGAAGTTTATCACATATAAGGGAAACTTAGTAAGATTAAACACTGATTTCTCTTCTGGAATCATGGAAGGAAGAAAGATTTGGTATGACGTAGTAATGTGGCATACCTTACTATGTCACAATTTCAGCCAAGATTTATGTATCCACAAAGAAGGCATGAAAAAATGAAGGAGAGTTCAAAATATTCACAAATAAGCAAAAAGCAGGAGAGAGATTGCTAACAACAATCTGCCTTTTAGAAATAATAAAGGGACTTCTGCAGTTTAAAAGAAACAGAAAACAAGATAGAATGGGTTAGAAGAGAGTGTAGGAAAGAAGATTATTGGTAAGAATAACTAAAAAAGATAAAAATAAAAATAATTTATGACATTTACAAACTTAAAGAAAAAATGGCTAATGTAAATAATGCCTCAACTATAATAACATTGAATGTTAATGGATTAAACTATACAATCAAATGACATAGATTGGCAAAATGGATAAGGAAATATGACTCATCTATATGCTGTCTACAGGAAGCTCATCTTATATCCAAGGATGCAAGGAGGTTGCAAGTGAATGGTTGGAAAATGATTTTGTATGCAAACAATAACCAAAAAAAGTGGGTGTAGCTGTATTAATATTGCACAAAATAGACTTTAAATGTAAAACTATTATAAGAGACAAAGAAGGATGGTATATATTAATAAAAGGCCTACTCTATCAAGAATATAGAATAATCAGAAACATTTATGTACCTAACCAGGGCACCTCAAAATACATGAGGCAAACATTGAAAAATTAAATGGAGAAATAATGGGAGATTTTAATACACCATTATCACCATTAGACAGAACATTTTGACAAAAGGTCAATAAAGAAACAGAGACCTTGAATAATACATTAAAAGATCTAGATCTAATAAATATATACAGAGCATTACACCTAAATACAGTAGGATACACATTCTTCTCAAATGCACATTGATTGTTCTCGAGGAGAGACCACGTGCTAGGCCACAGAACAACTTTCAACAAATTCAGAAAGATTGAATTCATACAAAGTAATTTCTCTGACTACAATAGAATGAAACTGGAAATTAGTAAGCAGCAGAGGACCAGATTAGGAACAAAGATATGGAAGTGAAACAACACACTCTTAGAAAATTAGGGGATCAAGGAGTAAATGGCAAAATAAATCAGTAACTACCTTGAAACAAGTGAAAATGAGAAGACAGTGTATCAAAACCTATGGGGTGCAGCCAAAACAGTGCAGAGAGGGAAATTTATAGCCTTGAATGTCTATATTTAAAAAGAAGAAAGAGCTAAAATCAAAGACCTACCTGCACACCTGGAGGAATTAGAAAAGGAACAACAAACTAATCCCAAACCAAATAGAAAGAAGGAAATTACAAAGATTAAAGCAGAGCTAAATGAAATGAAAAATAAGAAAACATGAGAAAAAATTAAAAAACAAAAGCTGGCTCTTGGAGAAGAATAATAAAATTGGCAAACATTTAGCTTGAATAACAGAGGGAAAAAAGAGAAGATTCAAATACAAGAAATAAGATACAAGGAAGGGAATATCACCACTGATCCCTCAGAAATAAAGAGTATCATATAGGATACTTTGAAAAATTGTATGCCAACAAAATGGATAACAGATGAAATGGACAAATTTCTAAAAATACACAAGTAGCCCACATTGGCAAAAAAAAATGAAATTGATGAATTCAACATACCAATCACAATTAATGAGGTTGAATTAGTCATTAAAATTTCCCAACTAAGAAGAGGTCAGGAAAAATTGGCATCAAAGGTGAATTCTCCCAATCATTCCAAAAAGAACTAACACCAATCTTGCTTAAACTCTTCAAAAAAATAGAAGTGGAGGGAACATTGCCTAACTCATTCTATGATGTCAACATCACCCTAAAACCAAAGCCATATAAAGGTGCAACAAGAAAATGAAACAACAGACCAATCTCTCTAATGAAAGTAGATGCTAAAATCCTCAAAAAAATACTTGCTTAATTCAACAACACATCAAATGAATTATACACCATGGCCAAGTGGATTTTGTTTCTGATATGCAAGGATGGTTCAACATAAGAAAATAAAGCAATGTAAAACACCACATTAACAGATAGAAAGAAAAAAATTACATGATCATCTCTATTGATGCAGGAAAAGCATTTCACAAAATACTGTACACTTTCTTGATAAAAACACTTCAAAAGATAGGCATAGAAGGAAGCTTCCTCAACATGATAAAGGATATATATGAAAAACTTACAGATAACATCATATACAATGGTGAAATGCTAAAGATTTTCCCTCTAAGATCTGAAACAAGACAAGGATGCTCATTGTCACCATTCATTTTAACATTGTGTTAGAAGTACTTGCTTGAGCACTTAGGCAAGAAAAATTATAAAAGGCATCAAAATTGGAAAGGAAGAAATAAAAATTTTACTGTTTGCAGATGACATTATCCTACATGTAGAAAGCCCTGAGAAATGTACATCAAAGCTTCCAGAGATGACATGTAAGTTCAGTAAAGTGGCAGGATATAAGACCAACATGGAAAAATAAGTAGCATTTCTGTACACCAATAATGAGCAATCTGAGGGGGAAATCAAGATAAGGTGGAAATGTGTGTTTGGGCAGTAGATGGGCATGGGAATGGTGTAGTGATGTGAGAGGGATTCTATGGTGCTGGTCTATGAAGGGAAGTAGGATGGGGGTTGGGTTGGACTATCCAAGGAATTGGGGGGAGGTTTGGAGGAAGGAGCAGGTGAATTTTGGGGATGTGCAGGTCTTTGGCTAAAACTAAAGTGGTGGCAAATATGGCAGGGAAGGGTTACTGGTGTTGGGCATTGGTTGTGGGAGTATATGTGGGGTAGAGTGCACCTGGGGTATGCCTGTATGGAATATAATAGGTGTTCATCTTTTCATAGTGTATTATCTCAGTGGGTGGAGACCAACATAAAAACAAGAAAATATTAAACTCCTATCCTATGGAGTTCTGTTATGTTCTCAATTAGAGGGACAAGAATACATTGAGAACATAGTCAGTGACTAATAAAAGAAAGCAGACCAATATGTCAAGCTCTTAGTATTATTGCAAGTAAATATGAATCCTTTTCTTCAAAAATTGAAGCTTAGTGTTTACTGTAGGTTCCAAGAAGAGGGGAAGGGAAGAATAGAATAGATGGAACATAGGGCACTTTTAGGGCATTAGAATTGATCTGCATGATCTTGCAATTACAGATACAGGGCATTTTAAATTTCATCAAAACCTAGAAAAGTGTATGGTGCAAAATGTAAACCATAATGTAAACAATTGACCATGGTTAATAGCAATGCTTCAATAGTTGTACATCAATTGTAGCAAATGTACCATCTGCATGTAAAATATTATTAATCGGGGAGAGTGGAAAAGGGGGGAGTGCGTTGGGTATATGAGAATCTCCTATATTTTCTATGTGACTTTTCTGTAACCTAAATCTTCATTGAAGATAAAATGAAAAAAAAAAAAAAAAGTCACTGAGGGAATATACAAAAAAAAATTGTCACTATACATACAAGATAAAAGTGATGAAAGACATGGTGTCAAAAATTTTTAATTATTTCATTTATACTTTCCCTACTTATGGCTCTACTGTCCCTTTTATTTGAACCTATAATTAGCACTATATTTATAAAATATGTGTCCCAGAGACTTAAATCTTTAGTCTAACACCAACAAGTTAGATAACATAGATGAAATGGACAAATTCCTAAACACACGCAAACTACATACACTGACACAAGAAGAAATAAATATTCTACAAATACTCCTTGATGCCCTAATGAATTAAACAAAACAGAATTTTTGTTGTAAATGCCTGCTTTTCAATTTAATACAAAATAAAGTGACTATGAACAAAAGAGACTATCATTAAGAGACTAAGAAATAAATAGTCATCTAAAATGGCTTCTAGATTACATAACTAGCAAAATAAACATAAAAGTATTATTGATTATATTTACTGATTATATCAAAATATAAACAACTGGATAGTTGAGGGTTTCTTGCCCTCTATTGAAAAGGTTCATGATTGTTTGGTTGGACCCTATTTCCATTATCTTTCTTTGAACAGGAGTGTCTACTTCCACAGGAAATTGAAAACATCCACTTCATTTAAAGAACTCTTATTTACCACAACAAACCTTAATTTTCTCTATTCTTTGTTGTTTTACATTACATTAAGTATGGGGTTGCAATTCTATGTAGAACTCTACTTATGTAGAGGTCAGGTATTGATGGGTACTTCCAATCATCTAGAAAAGAGGTAAGAACTAAAGTATTTAGTACTTTATTTTAGTATCAGGGATTTTATAGCATATTTGAACTTTATATTTTACATTCTATTACATAAATATTCTGAAAATTATCTGAAATATCCTCTTGTGTGTGGAACAACATATACACATTTAGCTATGCTATGAACAAGATTCATTTACTTTTTATACATAAAAAGCATAAAGATAAAGAGCATTGAAATTTTTATATTCAAACTTCTAATGTATTAATTACTCAAATGAATTAGTACACACACACCTGCACACATACACACACACATCTAGGGCCCAGAATGGCACTGATTTACAACAGAAAGGAACCGACATTTTTATTTTTTCAATTCTCTAGATGCTCCTGATTTGCTATTTGTTAAAAATAGTTTTGAGGGTTGTATTAGTGAGGGTGCTACCTAACAATGTTCAACTCTGCTGCATACAACTGGAAACACATTATTTCTCTACAGAGTAGGGTGCAAGTCCTTGGGTAATATTTGCTCTTAAACTTGACATCCTTAAATATTATGACATGAAACTAATACAACTTGTCATATGATAAGGGAAAATGTTGGGGAAGAAAACAAAGAAATATATTTTGTATACATAAATAATCATACTTATAATGAAACTAGGAAGAAACATTCATGAATATTACAGTCCTCATTTCTATAACTGGTCTTGTGGCTATTTATCATTAGCTTCTCCAACTACTCATTCCATGTTACCATTACCCTCAGCAAGTACTTCAGCTGGCCGTGGTTCTTTGCCTGATGGAGTTGCCCAAACTTTCATTCCTGAAGTTTCTGGGCCATTGTTAGTCCTTCTTGGATTGGGTTGCTGCAATTTTCCATTGACTTTAATTGCAGGGCATGGCAGTACTATGAGATGCCTTAGGGATCTCCTGTATTTCAGGGAAAAACTTCTTTAATCTCATTATGTAGGTGCAGTCCTATTTCCCCTTGATAGTCAGGATCAATCACCTCAGCCAGTACAGTAATTC
The DNA here is from genome assembly GCA_029593785.1 of Cabassous unicinctus. Classification (NCBI taxonomy): domain Eukaryota; kingdom Metazoa; phylum Chordata; class Mammalia; order Cingulata; family Chlamyphoridae; genus Cabassous; species Cabassous unicinctus. The sequence goes on from JAQZBX010054800.1 coordinate 6,077, forward strand.
CCTTCTTTGCCTTTTGGTTCAGAGGTAAGAGGAGCCCTAAGTGGCCAGGTGGCAGTCTTAACTTTCAGCTCAATGGAATCATTGCTGTGTTCCCTGGTGGCAGCACTCCTCTTTTTGTGACTAAGACCTGTAGAACATCAGAGCTTAGGGTTGCAGGAACAGGAAGCAAAACTTTTCCTAGTGGGTCACTAGGGGTAATAGTGAGTGGTGCCACTCCCATTTCCACCCATTGATTCCTGGACCCATGAATCCTGGTTTTGGGAGAAACAGCACCATAGAATGGATGCTGCTTTAGAGCATACACAGCCTCCTGAAGAACATTGCCCTAGCTTTGCAGGGTATTGTCGCCTAGTTGGCACCATAATTGAGCCTTCAAAACGCCATTCCAACATTCTATCAATCCAGTTGCTTCAGGGTGATGGGGAATATGATAAGATCAGTGAATTCCATGGGCATGTGGCCATTCCCACACATCATTTACTGTGAAATGTGTTCCTTGATCAGAAGTAATGATGTGTGGAATTACATGGTGGTAGATAAGATATTCAATAAGTCCACAGATGGTAGGTTTGGAAAAAGCATTTTGTGTAGGAAATACAAACCTATATCCAGAGTATGTGTCTATTCCAGTGAAAACAAATCATTGCCCTTTCCATGGTGGAAATGTTCTACTGTAGTCAACCTGCCACCAGGAAACAGGCTGATCACCTAAGGCAATAGTGCCATATAGGAGGTTGAGTGTGGGTCTCTGCTACTGGCAGAATGGACACTCTGAAGTGGCTGTAGCCAAGTCAGCCTTGGGGAGGGGATGTCCATTTTGCTGAAGCCATGCAAAACCTCCATACCTACCTCCATGTTGAATGGGGATGTGGGAGAAATCATGACCCCTGCATTCTTCAAATCTTTGATGATGGCACTAATCTTTTCAATCCCTCCAGGAATCTGGAATTGCTTTTAATTTACTATTTTGCTAGGCAAAGGCAGTTCTAGTGGCATCCACTTGGCCTTTCCTACCATAGTAACTCTCAGTCCACAAATCGGGGATCCAATGTGGGGATTCTATCAGTTACTGAGTAGGTCTATTCCAATTATGCATTCTGGAAATAGGGAAATAATCACAGAATGGGTCTGGGTACACACTGGACCCACTGTGAGATGGACCTGAGCTAAAACTCTATTAATCACCTGACCTACATAAGGCCCTACTCTGACTGATGAACCACAGTGACATTTTGGGTATCCTGGAATTAATGTCACTTCTGAGCCAGTGTCTAATAATCCCCAAAATGTCTGATCATTTCCTTTTCCCTAATGCACACTCTGGTGAAAGGCCATAGGTCTCCTTCAGGAAAGGTGGGAAGAAGATTAACAGTATGAATTTTTGGCAGTATAACAGAATCTTTCCCCCCAAGGGACCTGACCTTGTCCTCATTCAAGGGGCTCTGGGTTTGTAAGCTGTCTCAAGTCTGGGAATTGATTCAGGGGCTGTGATTCTCTGTATTCATAATTTGAGTTAGGGTTTTCTTCACTTGACCTAGAACCCTTCTGTTTATACAGATCGAGAAGAAATTTAGTAAACTGCCCATCTATTTCACTTCTAGGTACCCCATGATCTATTAGCAAATGCCATAACTCTGTGTGAATCAGGCTATTTTGAATGTGGCTTTAAATCTGCCTTTCATTGTGGTAGCCACACCCACCTTGTCTTTGGTGATTAACTGCCTATACTTGACCTTTACTAGCCCTAGATCCAATCATCCCCATAATGTTCAAGGATTCTAATTCCATTACAGCCTTCCCTACAGTAAAATCTGGACTACAGAGAAGAGTAACCACAGAGCACTTCAGGGAAGATGGAGTTAGTCTTATAAACTTCACAGTCTTGGTTAAAGGTGTGTCCTCTGGACATTCCTGGGGTGGATGGGCAGATCTTAAATGGTAAATCCATTCTAGCTTTCCAATCCCCTTTAGCCTTTGAATTCCCTCTTCTACTATATACCAGGGCAAATCAGGCATCTCAACTTCAGACTAGCTAGGCCTTATTTGGGTCCATGTTTCAGTTAGCCACCCAAACAAACTGTTAGAGCTCTTTCTAACCCCTTGAGCTACAACATTGAAACCAGTATTTCTGCTTAATGGGCCCATATCAATAATTTCAGTATGATCCACCTTTATATTCCTTCCACCCTTATCCCAGAACCTTAGTAACCATTCCCACACATATTCCCCTGATTTCTGTGTATATAACTTGGAAAACTCATGCAGTTCTTTCAGAGTATAGCATACTTCCTCATGGATCATACTTTGTCTTTCACATTTGGGGGGTTGTGGTGATTTTAATCTAGTAATAAGTCTCAAAGGGAAGAGGGGTGGTGGGGTGGGTAAGGTGAAGGAGTAGAAATGTCTTTCACCCTACTGACCTCAGGGCATTCTTTTGCATTTTTTCCTAGTGAGACAGGATTAATCTCTTCAGGCAGGGTTTGGAAGGCAGATTCCTCAGGGCACTGTAGATTCTGGGCAGTGCATCCTGGAGTTTGGCTGGTACCTGCCTCAAGGCTGGGAGGAGGTCCATACTCCCTGTGACAGGCTGGAGGTTGGGTGATACAAAGTTGACAAGGTGTGGTCTCCACAGGGAAGGCTATCTCAGGTTTATCTGGTAAAGTCTCAGCAAAATTTGGGGCTCCAATGTCCTCACCAATATTATCATCATCCCACATATCTCCATCCCAATCTTCTGGGTTCCTCTCCTTTCCAACCATTGAGAGTTTGAGTTTGGTTCTCAGATATCTTATGCCGGGGGCCACAGAAGACAAGGTTTTCTTTCAGAACATACATAGAAACTTTCACATCATTCATGGGGTGTTTAAGTTTCAAATTTGAAAACTTTAGCTGATCTCTTTCTTTTGTAACTGTATCCAGAGTATCTAGGAGGAGCCATTCAACATTATTATACCTTTTGACTCCACAAAACTCTGTTAAGGTGTTGAAAGCACTCTCACCCAGATCCCTGCTTCTTAATAGCACAGAAGTAGGGGAATCCAGTTAGGATATTTTGCATATCTCCATTGCTGACTCATGCCATGGACTGTTAGTGGCCTCTTCATTATTGGAAAGGGAGTCATTAGTACCCTTGAGTCTAATTAGTGTAGAGACCCAATTGCAAAATGCCCAGAGCCACATCAGACATCCCATGTTTAAGATTCTGTTCCTCAAGAACACTCCTGGTACCAAGCTATATTAGTCAGGGTTCTCTAAGGAAACAGAATCAACAGGAGATATCTGTAAATAGTATGAGATTTATAAGTCTCTCATGTGACCATGGGGATACACAATTCCAGGTTCCACAGGCAGTCTGCAAACCAGGGGCTCCTTTTAAAGTTCAATGAAGGTCCTTGAGTTTCTGGGAGATGTTGGCTGTCCAAAGATGAGCTGGGAAATTCTCTCTGAATGCTGGAATCACTTTTTCTTTTAAGGCATTCAACTGATTGGAAAAAGTGTCACTCATTGCTGACAGCAATCTCCCTGGTTGATGCAGATTTGTAATCAGCCATCTCTGCAGTAAACTCACTGATGACTAAATACCATAAATGTCCTTGTAGCCCAGGGCTTTCTTGACCAAACAACTGAGCACAAGTACCTGGATGAGTTGACACATTAGCTAAACCATCACAAGGGCCTATATGTTAGGGAATATCACAACAAATATAAAAATGACATGAACCAGAAGAAACACCATCAGATGTAACAAAGCTAAGAAAAGGGATGAAGTATGGTTCCACGTTGAAGTAGATCTGACATATTTCAGAGAAAGTTTCAGCTGGGCTTCCATGATAAGGTGACATTGGAGGCAAAATCTGAAAGAAGTGATGCAATAGTACATTAAGATATCCTGTAATATTTTGATGATATTCTTTCATAATTTGTAACAAATGTTCCACAGCAATGCAAAGTGTTGATGATGGGGTGTTTTATGTGAATTCTACACACATTATGCATGATTGTTTTGTAAGATCATAATTTCTCTAACAAAAGAATTTAAAATAAAAGATGAGAAAACAGTAAAGATTACCAGATATTTGAGTTAATCCTGTATTTGAAAGAAAGAAAAAATAAACAAATACTAGAAAAAATCAAATGAAATTAAGACAAAGCATGCAGAATTAAAAATGGGTAGGGTAGAAACACTGAAAGGAAAGTTCCAAAAAAAAAAAAAAAGTAATTCTGGAGGATATAGGTCTCAGAAAGCACAGTAGCAGCAACATATAAGTTCTTAAGTGCAGAGAACCACTTAGGAAGCAAGGTCTGTATAGCTATTGTATTTGAGGTACTTGATGTAGAAAGAACTCTTGAATCACATGTAACTCTGGGAGTGAAAGCAGCTCACAAAAAGATAATATTTTAAGGCCATCATAAAAACATAAGTGTGAATGCAGAGCATGAAACTGGAAAAATTACTTTGAGCAATTCCTAAACTACATCTATACCTCCTTCTGATAGTCAAAATGCCTATCATATTTAAACATGGGAGAATAAAATAAATACAATTAAACTCCATGTAAAGGTATTTAATATGCAAAATGATAAATGGAACAAAGAATATCTCCATAGTTATAACATCAGAGCATAAAATAAGGTTTTAAGCAGGCTAATGAATACATTAATTTAATATACTAAAATACTATATAAGAAATGAAACAGGATAGCAAAGCTTCATGAACATCATATATAACTGAAAAGAGATGGATAGACATCTGGAGTATGTGAAAACATGATTCAAAGAATGCAGAAAGTAACTAAAATTTGAGAAAAAGAAACAGAATGGGAAAAATTTAGTTAAACATAAGAGTGACTGACATCATACAAAGCACAGTTAAGAAAAAGAAATATGTAAAGGACAGATGTGAAGAAAAATCAATTTGAAAAAAGAAAATTAATAATTTGAGAGGTGACAGACATAAAAATTACTAAACATAATTTTCAAAATGTAAAAATTGACTCATAAATATAAAATGAATATAAGGTAAAAAATGTATTCACTATTTCATTACTACAAGAATCAGTAAGATGGTAAGAGTGAGTCAAACAGTTTTTAAGTAACAGAGGTTTATATAATTTATTAGAAAAGGTATAACTGAACAAAGGTTTTTTTTCTTTTTAAGTTTCATTGTAGATACTATGCATATAAACAAGTTCAGATATCAAAAGTGTGATGCTTAAGGATTTTCATGACTTGAAAATAACCCTATAAACAGGAGGAAACAGAACATTGCCAATGCTACAGAAGATTCTGTTCCACTGTTCTCTAGTCACTATGTTCGCTATAAAGGTAACATCTATTTTGAAGCAAAGATTAATTTACATAGACAGTAGTTGTAGAGTTATGTTTATTTTAATATATATGCATAAAAATCTACCACTTCCATATGTCAGTTATATGAATTTGACAATGTATACAATTTTGTAACCACAATCAAATTATACAACATTTCCATCACCCTCAAAAGTCCCCTCAACCACTCTGAAGTCAATCATATCCATATACCTCCCATTCTGGGAACCAGCAGGTGATATAAATGAAATCACAATGTATGCAACTTTCTGAATTTGGCTTCTTCCACTCAGCATAACATATTTGAGATCCATCTGTATAGTTGAATAAATCAGTAGGCTTTCCACCCCCCTTCTTTATTGCTTAGTTGTAGTCTTTGTACACATGTACTAGGGTTATCTTGTCTGTTTTCTTGTGAATTGACAGGTGGATTATTTCCAATTATGGAATATAAACAATGTCATACAGGTCTTCATGTGAACATATATTTTCATTTCTTTGTGTAAATACAAAAGAGTAAGATCTCTGAGTCATAGGATAAGTGGTTTCACTTCCTAAGAAACTGTCAGAATTTTTCTAGAATGACTGCATTAGTTTGTGCTCCTTCCAGGAATATATGAGAGTTTCAATTGCTCTGCATACTCGTAAGGGCTTTGCATTATCAGTTATCATTACACATTTTTGTTCTAGACATCTTACTATGTGTCTGAGAACACAATGTTCTTTTAAATTGTACTTACCTAATGATGAATGGTAATGCAAATCTTTTCCTGGGTTTAGTTGCCATCTTGTTTTCTTTTTCTTTAATCTTCATATTATTGAGTCTTGGGAGTTATTTTTCATATTATGGACACATATTCTTCATCAAATAATTGTTTAGCAAATATTTTCTACAAATCTGTGACTTGTTTGCTTATTCTCTCATAGTCTTTCATGGAGCAGATTTTAATATGTTGGAATAAAATGTGTCCAGTTTTCTCTGAGGACTAATGTATTTTGTGTCTTATCTAAAAAATGGGACTAAACCATGGTCATACAGATGTTCTCCTATGTTTACTTTAGAACTTTTATAGTATTAGGCTTCACATTGATGTCCAAGTTCTAGTTTTGAGACATTTATATATGGAGCAAATGATGAGTAAATGTATATTTTTTTGGCAAAAAAAAAAAACTATTCAATTTTTTTCTGCACCATTTTTTAAAAATACTATATGTCTGTCATGGATGTCCCTGGACGTCTTCGTGAAAAATCAATTGACCATATTTGTATGACTCTATTTCTAAACTCTCTAATTGGATACACTAATCTAGGTATTTATCTTTTCACCATTGCCACATTCTGTTGATTATTTATCTTGATGACCAGTCCTGAAATCAGATGATATGAGTCATCCAACTTTATTCTTCTTTTTCAAATTTGTGTTGACTAACTTTAGTTCTTTGGTTTATATCTAAATTGTAGAATCAAATTCTCAATTTCTGGAAAAATAATGTTTTAATTAGTGATCCCTTGAAATTATAGATCAATTTTGGATTGCATTTTTTAATAGATTTGCCCACCTGGGCTGCTTAGCAATATAGTATTTCTTTATATGATTTTTCATTTTATTTGAGATTGCATAGCCAATATTCCAGATATAATTTAGAATGTAAGGGTTTGGGATCTAATAGCCATGTATTATTCAAAAATTTTACAAGAGTTCCTTATTAACATGGCAAAGTACTAGTCTGAACTCTAATATTCTATTGTTTAACCTCAGAGAATATTACAGTTATCAGTCTACCTCCACATATTCTGTTAATACTTTTTATCCATAGCTTTCAATATTCATGCCTTATCTATCTTTGAAATTCTCAATAAGCTTAAACATTCTTATACCTCTTAAAAGTGTATCACTTGACAATTTAAACAAAAGCCTAGTCATAAAAGAACTATGAATTTTGTCATAGGATATATTTTTATATATTTAATTGCAAACATGTTCAAGGGAATTTTGAGAAAATTAAAAAGGTTTTATTCCTAGGAGGAAGAAGCTGATTTCAGGGTTTTAAGCTATTAACTTAATGGTACATAGCTAGTAAGTATCAGAGCTAAATCTATGTACTTATGATTAGATTTTTTGTCCAATCTTATGCCATATGATTTTCAATGAGAGTTATTTTTCTACCAGAAAAAAAAGTGCATTCATTGTAATAATTTTTATCATATAGTTTATTGTTCCAGAAACATTCACTTCTTCACAACTGGAAAAAAATCATCTTGCTAATTTCCTGTCCCAAAAGAGTAGGTGTTTTCTCCTTGGGGCATCCACTGTGGACTTCAAGAAGAGCTTGATAAACAGGTATAAGAATCCAAATGCATCATATTCCTAGGGTTTCTTAATTAAGTGAGCAGTTCAGTTCCACAGTTAAGAATGGGTTTCATCAAATATTTTAGAAACTATAAGCTTGAATCTCAAATTAGAGTTTTTAATTTAATATTTAATTAGTGATTGGGTATCCTTAGAGTTGTATTAAAAATGGAACCACGTGCCTTCCACAGAAAATAGCAAGGATAGTAGAAAGGGCTCCCAACATATTTAGTTCAATAGATCAAAGTTCCCTATTTGCTTTAATGAAGATGATAATCAGAAATAGGGACACGAGGAATAAAGAACTATATTTTTATATTAGTAAAATCTTTAAATGGAGAGATTATTAACTTTCCACCATCCATTTGATATATGCAAATGTAATTATATTTCTGACAGAGGAATGTAAATATATTTAAGACTATTTTACTATTTAATTAATTGATTTAGAGACCATGGTAGTTTTTTTTTTTTTTTAATTTCATTTTCTAATTTAGCTTGATGGTTTTAAAGAGAATTTCAATAGGTGAAGGTATTATTCTGTGTTGTTTTTTCAGGATAAAATTCCAAAATATTGGCAGATGACAATAGGATTACAATATGGTAGAGTGGAAATACCTTATACTATGGAGTTAAGAAATCTTGAATACTGGTCCTGCTATTAACTAACTGTCTATTAATTGTCAATTTTTATTCTAGAATTTTCACAGGTTCAAATGAGCATTTTTAGTAACTGCATATTAATGAAACCATTAATTTTATATATTAAAAGTCTCTCACCTAGATCTGGGAAATTAAAGATCTAGGTGAGATCCTAGATCTTACTTCTCATTGCAGAAATTTTAAGATGATTTGCTCCTTCTCTTCTTGACATATGAACCTCTCAATATGATGAAACCTTAGTGTATTTCATGTCACAGAGATAAGTCGTTGCAGATCACTGAATACAAAACAGCCTAATTCATGGCAAATGCTTCACTCCTATAAAGCCAGAAAAGTACAACTGACAAATAATTAAGGATAAGTTAAACCCTTTGGTCTTTGATATGCTAAGAAAAGAAAAAGTTACCACCAGGAAATCTCACTCTAAAATAGAGTGGATCTTGAATTTGCAAGTTGTTGTACAACTAAAATTTTCAGTGCATATACACATGCAACTTTAACATACTGTTTTGTTTTGTTTTGTCATGCACTGTTCTCTCTTCACATTCTACTAAGTGAGAAAGAGTCCAAATGCCTGGAGGAAAATAAAAGTCTACCTTGTTGCAAATATTGTGATTTAATTCTTTCAGCAATAGTTTTTGCAAACAGTTTTAATCATGATCATTGTGTGATATTTAATTCATAATTATTTTAGAGTCTACATAAACAAGTATAAAACATTACTGAAATGGCCATGATGTCTTCTTGAGAGAAATATGTCTCAAAAATCCAACCAAGGCCTTTGCAGTGATAGCAAGTGTATAAACAGAGAAAAAACATATATTGTCACTAAGTTAAAATTTGAACAAAAATAATAGTGGTACAAGAAGTTGCAAAGGCTAAAAAATGGCAATTTAAACAAATGTATTTAAAGAAACAAAAAAAGATATTGTGTTTTTTTGACATCATGCAAGTTGCATCTACCTTCAAATTACCTTCTCCTGCTCGGGTCATGGCTGCCTCTAAAGGAGAATTGGAATGGAATTCTTGCCAGGGGAAACTGTGTGGTCTGAAAAGAAGGCCCTGTAAGAGAAGCTGAAATATTAACTTATCCCGTATTTAAGTCATCAGGAAATATTTTAAAATTAAATAATTTTCACATTGTTTCTCATTTATATTTATTATAATCTTGTGATGTGAATGTAGTTCCTCCCAGTTTCTAATTATGAATATTTTAAAAAGACATTTCATGCACATTATCACAAATTTAAGACTAGGAATCAGGTGTGTACTTTCTATTATAATATTTCTGGATATAAAAATCACAATATTCATTAATTTTTGTGATTTTATTTTAATTTATTTTTTAAAATAATTTTTTTTTATTTATTTACTTATTATTTTTTAAAAGATACTTAGATTACATAAATGTTACACAAAAATTGTAGGGATTCCCATGTGCCCCACCTCCCAATTCTCCCACAACCTCCCATATAAACATCCTTTATTAGAGTGGCACATCACCTGCAATAGATATACACTTCTCAGGGCTTTGCCACTAAGCATGTACCATAGTTCACATTGTAGACCATACTCTCTCCACACAGTTCTGCATGTTATATGATGTTATAAAATGGCCTATATCAGTCATTACAATGTCATTCAGGATAATTCCCAAGTCCCGAAAAAGCCCCTGTATTACAACTGCTTTTCCCTCTTCCTGCCCCCAAAGTGTCCAGTGGCCATTGGTTCCACATTAATGTTGTAATTTCTTCCATTGCATGAATCACAATATGTCTATAACAGAATACCAGTAAGTCCACTCTATTTTTTACCTCTTCCCCCAATCATGAGGAATCTGAGATGGGATGTCCATTTCACCTCCAAGAGAGAGGGGGATTATATCACATAGATAAGATGGATGGGATTAACCTGCCTGAAGCTGCAGACTCTCTCCAATACCTGGGATGGCTGCTGTCCATCATCATCTCCCCACCAAGTGTCCAGGGTGAGTCCACTGAGCTGTAGAGTAGGAGTTGCAGCTCCACAGAGATTCTGGGCTCAGCTGGTAAATGGACAGCCCAAAGACTCCAGTCTCTGGAAGTACACCTAAAAACTCCAGCACTACATATAGGTGTGAATAGAAGGGACAGATGAATCATGTGGAGGGAAGACATATTTGGGTCCAACTCTGTCACTCTCAGAGCAAGGATTCCAAAGTAGGGCCCACTGATAAGGCATGAAACTCTGGGGCTATCTGCCCTGATATAGGACCTGGGTGTATCTAGAGCCCTCAGGAGCCCCTTTGTTTTGGGTGATATCCACATTGGAAGCCTATGAGGTCCTATTAAGATGTGCATAAACATTACCTCTGGGATGACCTCCCGAATCTCTTTGAAGTCTCTTAGCCATATGAACTCATTTGTCTTTACCTTTTCCCCCTTTTATTTGAGATCTTTTTCCAGTCATATTGCCCATTAGCACTTGTTAGTAATCCCTCGTTGCCAGGGATGCTCATCCCGTGGAGTCATGTCCCACACAGGAAGGAAGGTAATGCATTCATAAGCTGAGATTGACTTAGAGAGAGGACACATTTGAGTAACAAAGAGGCTCTAAGAAGGTAACCCTTAGGCAACCCATAACAATAGGTTAAGTTTCAATTTCAAGAGCAAAGACTTGTAAGGGTAGTCAACAAGAGTTCTTGACACACTGGTTTGTCCTCCACTATTAGGAACCACCCTTGCTCTTAAGAGATGCCCACCTGTCTATTTCCAAGCAAATTGGTCCTCCCAAATATGGGAGTCCATCTCCTTCCCTTTAATTGTGTGGCTCTCCAACCACTGATTCAACATATTATGAAAGGATGAACACTCACACACTCCCTAGAAGCCTGCTCCAGATGTGCCCTGTCCCAAATGCCCCCTTAACCAACAACCTAAAGCACTGACACTTCCTGGTCATATTGCCATAAGAGCATCCCCACCTCTGTACTTTCAACCTCATACCCACAAATCCCAAGTGTTCACCTGGTCACTCTCCCCTCAGTATCCTGGGTATTCTAACCCACCCTTCCCAATATACACACCTGTCAACCTTGAATCACCCAACCCAATTTTTCACTACCCTCCTCCCCTATCCCTTCAATACACAACTACACTCTATCACTTTACCATAGGTTATGTTCATATGGGTGATGGTTCAAAATTTCTCTTGTCTTTCTCTTTCTTGTACACCTACCTTTCAGAAAATAGTTCTCAGAGACTGCTCAATTTCCTTAATTCATATCAGTGAGGTCATGTACTGTTCATTCTTCAATGCCTGGCTTGCTTCACTCAAAATAAGGTCTCCCAGACTCATCCATGTTATCCCATGTGTTAGCACTTTATTCATTCTTACAACTGAGTAATATAAGAGGATATTGTTTCATCTTGAGTTGATTTACATATATGGTATGAGATGGTGTTCCTCTCTCATTCTTTTGTATATGGATATCCAGTTCTCCAAGAATCACTTGTTGAAGAGGCCATTCTCTCCCAAATGAGTGGCTTGGTGGCCTTGTCGAATATCAGATGATTCTATATGTAAGGATTTATATTAGAACTCTCAATTCAGTTCCATTGGTCAATGTGTCTATCCTTGTGCCAATACCATGAGGTTTTGACCACTGTAGCTTTGTAGTATGTTTTAAAGTCAGGGAGTGTGATACCTCAAAATTCGTTTTGTTTTTCAATATGCCTTTGGTGATTTGGGGACTTTTACCCTTCCAAATAAATTTGGTGGTTACTTTTTCCAATTCCTTAAAAAATACAGTGTTGGTTTTTATTCAGAGTGCATTAAATTTGTAGATAAGTTTGGGTAGGGTAGACATCTTGATGATGTTTAGTCTTTCTATCCATGAAGAGGGAATATTCTTCCATTTATTTAATTCTTCTTTAATTTCCTTTAACAGTGTAGCGTAGTTTTCTGTTAAATTTATTCCTAGGTACTTGATTCTTTTTGTTACTATTGTAAATGGTATTTTTTTTCTTGATTTCCTCCTCAGATGGCTCATTATTGGTGTACAGAAATGCTACTGATTTTTGAGCATTGGTCTTATAGCCTATGACATTACTGAACTCCTTTATAAGATTTAGAAGCTTTGTTGTAGATTTCTCAGGGATTTCTATG
>JAQZBX010054801.1:0-18556 GCA_029593785.1 Cabassous unicinctus
ATTTGTCTCCATGGAAAAGCATATGTGATTAGGGAGGGAATCTTTAGACTCACTGAGCATGACTGTGATTCTTCAGATCCATCTAGGACTACTCAACAGCACTGGAGGAGTGGTCTTGCTACTCAAGCCCTCAGTGGGTACAGAAGCTGACAAGTGAGCACAGAAGCTGACAAGGAGGTCAACCTCCCCTTGGGAGTCTCCAGTCAATGTTCAGGTTGATTTGATGCAAGCTTTGATTGTAAAGCCCATGTGAGAGTGAGCCAGTGGCCATCAGTCAAAGGTGAACAGGCAGAAGAGGACTCCTGTTCTCAGATCTCCTCATAGATATCTGTGTGCACTCAATAAGTATATAGGAGTGGATGTTTGCTAAGCATTGTAGATTCACCCATGCCTTTGCTGACTTCTTCCTCCTGAACCAGTGTCAGAATGGAACACTAAAAAAAACAACTGAACCTCATACAGAAGCCAGACAGAAGGGGCACACTGCCCACAGCAAGAGACCTGAGACCTAGAGATGTTGGAGGGCAGCTTTTCCTGAGGAAGAGCAGCCCCAGGAGACCTCAGGCTGGGGCACTTCCTCCCTTCCCCTGGCCCAACAGTCACTACCGGGACACATGCTTTCTGCCAGAAGTGATTGTAACCCCTTCCCATGGGAAATCAAGTCCAGTGGGACCCTGCTGTCCCACCCAGCAGAACATGAGCAGAGAGAGCCCCAGATGTGGTGTGTTACCACCTTGGCCAGCTGGGCTTTCTGGTTGGTTCAGGAGTCTCAGTGTAAAGGGAGGGTTCCCTGTCAGAGACTGGGTGAGATTGATTCTCCCCCTAAATGTGGGCCTTTGCTGGGTAACTCACACTGCACTCTTGGTCAGTGGAGGCCCAAAGATGCAGCAAAAATCATCCTCTGCCAAATCAGATTTCACTAGGTTTAGTACACGTATCTACATGATGTCTGCTCTCAGGAGCCTCCCTGCTCTGTAGGTGAAACTCCTCTGATACCAATGACTTCCTCCATTTCCTAGACTAGCTTTGGGACCTGGCACTTCTGTCTTTGAGGGGAAAGTACAGCTGTACCTGTGATTCATTTAACAAATCATGTCCATGTATGACTATGACATGTCACCAAGGGCCTAGGTTGTTGGGAGCCAGGGTCTGTGCTCTGTCCCTCAGCTGTCCTGAAGAGGCCACCATGGGTGTCTTGGTGACACCTGGAGCCCTGGGGAAATGAGGGATAACTGAGAAATGCCCACAACTGAAAACCCAGAATTGCCCCACAATTGATCTAGACCTCCCCATTTTAGATGAAGCCAAAGGATGATATTCAAAATCCTTAACAAGGTAGAGGCTGGAAGCTGGGGCAGGGCCCTGGAGGCTCAGGACAGGGCCAAGGGTTAACCCTTTAGGTATAGATGATGGGGAAGCCCAGAGAGGACCTTCAGGTGGTCTCAGGGCAGGGACTCTACCACCTGGATTGGAAGGGCTGCAGTGTTTATTTATTTTTATTTTAAATTTTTTTAATTTTTTACATAAATGTTACACAAAAAATATAATGCAGTGTTTAGTTGATAATGCTGTGCCCTGCATGCCTGTGGGTCATAAGTCTTAGTGACCACCTCCTTCTCCCACCCATGACATATCATATATTTCAACTCTGTCTGGAATTGAGGTTCCTATCTTCTGGGCATAACCACAGTGCAAGATTTAAGAAAAAGACCACCACCATCCTAGGGGCTGTGAGCTCTGAGGGCTTGGGGCCTGATGTCTCTTTTAGAATATGTCAGTAACAACATGACTGAGTGTGTAAACTGTTGACTCCAGCAGTTGACCTGGAAACCACCATATCACCTTGGCCAGTGAGGAAAACAGTGAGTTCTCTTTCCATGGTAAGGAATAAGGCCACTGATCCAGACCGAGAACTCACTGAATCATCAGGGCCTAGGCAAGAGGAGATTGGCCTCCAAGGACCTGGCAGAGAGGCTGGTAGCCATCTAGGGAATTTCTGTGTTAAAACAAATTGTGCAAGGAATTGCAGAGATGTTAGAAGTCCCAGTTCACAGGAAAAGTAAGGCTTATGAAATGAGGTCAGTGTGGCTTTGGAGGTTGCATCACAAATGTTCCCCTGAAATGAATGTAGCAGGAAAAGGAGTTCTGAGGTCAGAGACCAAAATCCCAGAAGGATTCAAATCTAAGGGAAAAGACTGACCATGGGACACCTAGAGGGGGATTGAGGATGCACAGTACTTCCTGTTCTTAGCCCATTTGCTAATAATCTTCCTCTGGCCTTTTTCTTTACACATTGTAAGTTTTGAAATTTTTACATTCCTCCATTCCCTCTTCCCCACTTACTTATGATGTAATTCCAGAGTTCCTCTTGAAAGCTATGAGTTCCTAATTGGTGGTCATAGAAACCTCTGCACCAGGAACAGAATATATTCCCTCTTCCTTCAAAGCTGTAAAGAGGAAGTCACTTTTCTAGGTCAAGAAATGGTCCTTGTTAATGTGATTTTTACAGATACCCACATTTTTTTGTTTTTTAAATTATTTTAACTTTATTTTGTACATTTAATAATTGAAAATATGAACAATATAAAATATAAACATACCTATGTTTAAGAGGATGTTGCTATGCCCTGTGAAAGTTCCTTCAAATATAAATTCCAGGATACTAATGGCCTGTCTCATCTATGCACTGCACTGGCACATGGTAGATACTCCATAAGTATCCAGAGAATGAGGAAGAAAAATAGAATACATTTTCCTGCCCCAGACCTACCTGGACCCTCATGGTACCTCAGCCTCTAGCTAGAGTGCAACATACTGCCTTATTCTCTGTGGGTGACAGGTGGGTGTCTTCTTCCTTCTAACACTATTCTCCTGATGGGCAGGGCCACAGCCTAGTCAACACCCACAGGCAGCTGAGCACCCATGACTGAGGTTCCAGGAAGATTTCTGAACCAGTTTCTCACCAAACCTCATTGTCTTGACCACCAATTGTGGGGGTGGAATGCAGGGGTGGGGTAATAATGACCTAGAAGTGGTGGTAGTGGGGATGGATTCTCCCAAAGGCTGTCTCTGAGATTCCAGCCTCCCTTTTCTCCCCATAGTGCCCTAAGCACCACCCACAGCTCTCTTTGACACTTTTGCCCTTACAGGGCGAAGCCCCTAGGATTAGCCTTCCCGTGGAAACCATCAAATGTGTGGGACAAAAGGTTCAACCTTGCCCTTCTTCATTCAGAGCCCCCCACTCACATTCACAACTGCTAGTAAAGAAGGAGCCCTCCTACCTGACCCAAAGTCCACTTCCCTTATCAGTTGATCATTAGGGTCCTGCCTGGCTGTCACCTCAGGGATGACTCCATATAAAGTTCTTCTCCCCAGATTACAAAAAGAACACTGCATTGACTCCCAGCCCATGAGGAAAAGAGATGAGATGATGACTCCAAGGCTTCAGATTAACATCTGGGCAGATGATCACCAACCCAGCATTCTCCTTTCCACCATGCCAGCCATGAGCAGGCTGTGAACATGAGCCAACCAGGTTTCCAACCTCCTAGAAAACCAGCTCCTGCCAAGTTTCTGTCCACACTCATGTCCCTTCCAACAGCTCAGCCCTCTATAACTCAAGCACATTGGGAGTGGGAAGTGCTGTGGAGCTGCCCAGGAAGGAACAGAATATTTGTCCAGCCTTCATTTCACTGCCTTGTGACAGCTGTCTTACCTTTGAGTATCCCTTGGTAAATGGCCAGAGTCTTCTGTGGTGGAGGTTGAAAAAATTTCATTCTGAAGCTTTGAAAAAGGCTCTCCCTTCCAGTTTTCCTGGGGTGAGAGACTTGGGATGTTTGGAAATAATAAGAAACCATCTTGTTCTCCCAAGCATCTCTGCTCAAGTGAGCTGTGGTGGGGGCTGTCTCTAGAATGTGGGTGCCTGGTTACCAGGGTTCCAAGTTCTGTAAGATTATATCTCCAAGGAGTGAGGGTACTTCTTGGGATCCCATTACCTGTCCTATTTCCTTGAATAAAACTCTCCTAAACCTGAAGCCTCTTCAGCCTCCTCTCTCATGTCATCAATTTAACTCTACAGTTATGCAAATACTGTCCTCCCTTCAGTGCCTGGAGAAGACCTAGGAAATTCAGGATCTCAGTATTGAGATAAGGTTGGCTTCAGACCTGTCTCCTTTTCCTGCCATATCTATGAACATGGGCAAGTCATTGTGCCTCTTGGGCCTCCCAAGTTTCCTCACTAGAATCATAAGGATCATTCTAGCTTCCACAGCCTAGGGACTTTAGCAGATGTATATGGAATAATATCTACAAAACTCATGAGCTAAATTGACAGATCACTAATGAATGAACTTTAATGATGGAAGAATTACATGAAGGAATAGAAAGCAGCATAGATTTCAATTCAAAACAGGGCTGGTTCTTGATGGTGTGATCATGGAAAAGTAACTTATCTTCTTGGTTTTATTTCCCAGTCCCCAACACAATGGCCTTCAAATTCAATGAAAATCAGGTATCACCATCTGAATCAAAACCCTACAATGGCTAGCCATTATATTTTGAGTCAGATTTAGTGTCTTCTTTTAGTTTATGTTGTAGAAAGCCTCCAAATAGCTTCCAAATATCTCTGCCTCCTGGTATACATGTTCTTGTCTAATCTCTTCCTCTTGGGCTTAGTGACTCTCTTCTTATCAATAGAATATGGTCAAATTGTTGATATATCATTTCCAAGATTGATAAACAAAACACCTATGATTTCTGTCTTGCTAAATCTATCTTTTGTTATCTCACTCTATCTATATCTTTATCTCTCCATCTATATTCTCTTCCTCATATATATCCCACTGGGGAAACAAGCTACGATGTTCAGAGGCCCATATTGTCAGAAACTGAGGGAAGGCCCAGATAGTCAGAAAGGAATTCAAGCCCTCAGTCCAAACTGCCAAAAATACGTGATTGACTTTGGAAGCAGATCCTTCCTAAGTCAAGCCTCATTGGGACTACTATTAGTCTGGAAGAGATATTGGAGCAAAATCACATAGCTTAGCCTTGCCTGAAGTCTTTGTTCAGAGAAACTGTGCAATAACAAACATTTGTGGTTGTAAGCTAATAAATTTAGTGGTAGTGTTGTCACATACTAATAGATAACTAATATAATCTACCAGACCGAAGGACCTGTCCCTCCCCTTCTACCTCCTTCACCACCTCTCCTCCCAATCTCCCTCCATCTACACTGGCCTCCTTTCTAACCTCCCTTCAGGCCAAACTCTCTTCAGCCTCAGAGTCAGCAAACTTTTGCCTTCTCCTGGCACACTGTTCACAGACTTGCTCAGGACTGGCTCCTGTTTCTCATTCTGGTTGCAGCATAAATTCCACCTCAGTGACTCCTTTCAGGCCTACCCATCTAGTGTCTCCCAGACCCACCTTGTAGCACCCTGTTTGGCTTTCATTATGGCACTTGTTCTTCTCTTTCATATGCATATGTTTACTACTTTCTTCCATGTCTACCTGCATACTCTGTGATCCTGGAAAGCAGGGTCACCACTGGACCCAGGGCCTAGTCCAGCACCTGGCACTGGGTGATTGATCAGGGCATAGTTGCTATGTGAATAAATGATATGATCACTGAGAACTTCAACCAGACTCACACTAGCTTAGATTTTGTAAATTAATGCCAAACTCCCAACAAAATTAAAAATCAGTAAAGTCTATCTGACAATAGAAGCTAAGACCAGCTATAGAATGGGAAAATATATTGACAATGGTATCACCCAGAAAGTAATGGAATCCAGAAGAGTTAGAAAAGAAAGTATCTACCAATGCGAAACCAAAGTAAAATGATCAGCAAATATAGACAAAAGGAGTATGACCAAACAATTCACAGATTAGAAAAATCATGTGGTAAATAATTTTATAAACTGCATCATAAACAATAAATGAAATGCAAATAAGCAATACAATTTCACATATATAAAATTCCTTAAATCAAACTCTATGCAGTGGGACCACAATATTTAAAAATGGAGACTCTCCTCCAGTGTCAGTGGGGGTGCTCTTTGTCTATCCACTTGGAGATCATGATTGTCACTTGGATGACATTTGAAAATATCCCAAAGCAATGATATAGTTCTTCCATTCTTCATATTCTCTTAATATCAATAAGTGTATGCCCCCCAAAATATCCACAACACTATAACTAATGGAAGGAAAATGCTGGAAAGAACACAAATGTCAATCAAAAGGAGAACGGATTAAAAAAGAAATCCACATATATTATAAATCAGTGGTAAACAGCAGTGAAACTGAGTGAACTAGGCTACAGTATAAGTGTCCAAATAGAGTCTTTCAAGGAATTATTTGAGTCAAAAGGCAAGGTGCAGAAAGAAACAGACAATATATTGACATATGCACACATTTTGTGAACTTGCATCTACATTGCAATCTACATTGCTAAAATACACACAGGTGCTACTAAAATTTTGTAAATGTTTGGAAATGGCAAGAAGACCAAAGGTTATTGGATGCACTTGATTTGATTAGAGTGTCCAATCACATAAATGCTTGCCTGGGAAGGAAATATCCCTCACATTCCCTTCCTCACTGATCCTGGAAGGTGCATTGCTTCCAGGAGAGTTTGCCCAGCATCCACCAACCTGAGATCTGCTGGTAGACAGCACAATAACAGGGGGATTTCTGGTTGGCTTCCATTTTGGACCTCAGTTGATCCCTCAGAGAAATAGTATGGTGAGATAAATATGTAGCAGTGTGGCTTTAGGTGTTGGATTAAGGAGTTTTTAATTTACAGTAGTATTTTCAGACATTGATGCAAAAATTATGTGATTCTAAATGCTAAGTAATACATGAAAGTTCAAATTTTCAAGGAAATTTTGGTGGGACTATAAATGAGCAGTGATGGAAGACTGGTTTGTGCCAAAGACATGTAAAGAACAAATAATTGATTTGTTCCTCCTCAGTTCAAACATATTCATATCACATTTATTAGAAACCAATGAAAAACCGGGTGCTGAAGGAAAGAAGTAATTATAACATTCTATACCTCCTACTGTAAAATTCCCATTGTAATGACAGAGAAAAGAATTTTTCAATGTTAATTGGTTATTGGTAAATGCCTTCTCTCATGCTAAATGTACCATTTGAATTTTGAAGAGAAAAGCATACTTTAATCTAGGTTTTAACTGTGGTTGCCAGAAGATTATAAGTAGTTCCTCAGAGTCTCCTATTCCTTGTACCTCTGGATAAATATTGTCTGTCTTTTTCTTAATACTGTCTATTGAGATAGAGTTTCACAGAGTCTGCCAATGCAGATGCTCAAGGGTGCTAATCTAAATTCACTATAATTTGCATATCTTGATTAACCTGGGATTCTATTCAAAGGGAAAGCAATCAGAGGAGGGCCAATGTCTCAGAAAGGGCCATCACTTTGTAAGAGCAGAATGGGGGTGGAATTAATTCCTCATCCCACTGGGAAAGAAGTTGCATGAGGGACTTTTTCTGTATATACATGAAATATTTTTTCTTTCTTGTGCTTTAAGAAATCCAACAATTAATACCTGAAGACATTGGACATGAAGTCCCATGGAGATCAGGCAGATAACAGGTCTGTTGTGGTATTACTTTTAACTTCATTTCCACAGACTCCATAAGCCCAGATCATGAAGACATGACAGAAGTGACCATTGGGGCAGGGGATTTCCTAACCAGAAGAGTAGGATGCCAAAGTGTAGGCTTTGCCCTCTCAGGAACCAGAGGGGCTGCATGGACCACAGAGTGTGGGATTGAAAATGGAAAGATCTCTGTCTGTAACCCATGATTCTCTGCCTATCCGAGACTGTCCTGGCTTATGATGCACCAGGCAGACATGATGATTCAGGGCATCTGAGGGGAGCTTCATTCCCTACTGTCTTGTCCACCCAGGTGCTTGTTCCATAATTAAGCTGCCCATGAATTTGCTTTAACCCTCTAATGACCCAACCCTCAGCCCTGTTTCTTTAACAATGCCACACTTGTTTTTCTCCCAAGTTTAACATTGCCCTATTTAGAAACCAGCCAATCAAGGTAGAGTAGCTGCAGCCAGTAGCTGACCACAAACATTAGTTAATCACATAATGAGATTTTTCCCATTCCTACTGCAGATTCAGTTTAGTAGTAGAATGAACTTCACTGAATTTTAGTAATTTGTATGCCTCTGAGTGGGATTTAGATGCCATTTTCTCTACATGCATGATGTATGACCAATGTAGCTTTCCCTGTTAAACATGTAATTCAATAGAGCATGTAAAAGATGCAGCCCCTCCCACCTGTCAGTTTCCATAACCCAACCCTTAACACTTCCTCTACTCAAGCCAATATAATGCCACTCTACCTTCTGTTGGGGAGGCAAATCTGAGACATCCAATCTTCTGTCCTCCACCAATTTAATAAATCTCTTTCTTTGAGTGACCAAACTCAGTGTGGTAGTCAATTCCGTAAGCATGGCATGGACCCAGTGGATCTGTGAGGGGATCCCCTAAAATTTGGCAACCCTGAAAGCAGCCAGTCAGGAAGGAAACAAGCAGCACACAAGATCCCTGCAGACTCAGTGAAAAATGATTTTCTAATCAAAAATATTAGTTGTTCTCTAGAGTTAAGGTCTAAATCTCCCCATGAAGCTGTAGGTGCCTAGACTGCCCCTGGTCCTTGATTTTGGCTTAGGTTTGGAGCCAGGTGGGCCCAGTATTGTAGGTTAGAGTTCTACACCAGAATATATCCCCTAAGTATAGGAGACCTCCCACTGGTATCCTGGTGGACTACTAAAATTCTGATCAATAAACTTAAAATGTAACTCACTCAAATACTGACAGGGAATCACAATGGGCAATAAACAGAGCTCTAGAATGAAAGAGAAATGTGATCCTCTAGATTGCTTCTTAAAACATTGGGAACAATTTGATTATGAATCCCCATGACTGAAAAGAGAATGATATTTCTGAGTAAAAATGCATGGCCACAGTATAAATTAGAGCATGGACAGGAGTGACCACCAAAGGAATCTCTTGAATACAATACTATTTTGCAACTAGAAATATATTATAAAAGGCTTAGAAAATGGGATGAAATATCATATGTTCAAAGTTTTGGGCATGGTGTGATTATAGCAAGTCACAGGCCTAATACAATCTGCCAACAAAGAAAAGCAAAGAAACGACTCCCTGTTCCAACCCCTCAGACAAAGTGCTGGACTTGTTCCTTGTTCCCACTGCTCCTCCAGCACCTTATGAAGGAGGAGAAAAAGAGGGGGAGGGTGATCCTGAACTGCCCTTAGTTCCCCCAGAAATGGCTTCCCCACCTCTTACTCAGAGTGGTACCCAATTAAGCCAGGGAGCTCTCCCACAGCTGAACAATTCCAACTAAGGTGGGTGCCATCTGGGATTATAAACTAAGACCATCCAAGAGGTTACTTGTTTCTACACACCCCATTCTCCACTTGACTTGGAAAATTGGAAGAATTGAGTCCCAAGTTACAAGAAGATCTCAAGAAAATGGAAAATATATTCAATTCAATTCTCATTGCAATTCATATTCCTAGCTGGGTGGACATACAGGCTTTACTGAATGTGCTGTTAATTTCAGAAGAAAGGAGAATAGTGCTAGAAAAAGACCATGACCAATATAATGACCTTGAGGATGGAGGATTAGAGAAGCATTGAGATACTTCTCTCCCAGAAAAATACCTAGAGGACAAGTAGAGATTGTCTGGAAGGTTGTTCTGGGGCTAAGGATACCAGGGGAAGGTTAGACACCACCCAGAAGAGATAGGGGTGAAGGAAAGGAGTCTTGGCTGGCTGGAAATTCTCATGAGTAAACCTACAGCAGTAGCTGCTGATGCCCATTGCCCTACCCTCAGAGCAAAGAGCAGGGGGCCCATTGGCCCATGGCAGGTGGCTGCTGACTGAGGGGGCTGCAGGGACCTTTTCCTGAGACAAGGGAGAGGGAGGGACACAGCCTACAGCAAATTCTAATTTTGGCCAGTGAACTTGGTTTACTGCATTGGAGAGATCTCAGACTTCCAGGCTGGGTGGGGCCATAATATTGTTTCCCTGAGAGCCCACAGGGAATGAAAGATAATTTGCCTTCTTAAACACCCTCCCTATTGTCCTAGGCTTGTTCTTGTGGGACATCACTTCTGTCTCACCCTTGGAGTTACAGTGAATGCATTCCCCTCTAGTACCTGGAGTCAGAGCTGAAGGTCTGCCAAAGACCACCATCTGCTGACAGACCAGAAAAGTGCATGAAAAGAAGGGAAACACATAAATACATAAATAAATAAATAAACAAACAAATAAATAAAGACAATCAAATGCCTTTAATGCCTCCTTCTACAAAGCCCTTGGAAACTATCCTTCATCTCATTACAGAATCCTTAGCTCTGATTTGAGCAGTTGAATAGGGACAATCCTGAATACACAGAACAAGTGGAACCAAGAATCATAGAACAATGGTAGCACACAGCTACTTAACAGTAAATCCCTTGGCAAGAGTGAGAAACTGAACATCAGAGTCAACTCTGCATCATGATCAGATGCCAAGACATCAGCAAAAAAATTACAAGCCATACTAAGAAAAAAATATATGACTCAGGCAAAAGAACAAATCAAAGGCCCAGATGAGACACAGGACTTAAAGCAACTAATGAATGAGGTTCATACAGATCTCCTAAAACAATTCATGGAGTTGAAGGACAACATGGCTAAATAAATAAAAGACATTAAGAAGACACTGGGTGAGCTCTGATTGTTTGCTTCTCCCATGTGACCCACTGTTCACTGTGGGATTGGTTGTTCAGTGAGGGCTGCTCTGGGCTGTGGGACCCTGGCTAGCTAGCCATGTCTTCCCACCCCAGCCTTTAGCAGCCATCATGCTGATGAATCAGCAGGCATCAACAATGAGGCAAGAACCTCCAGCAGCAAAAATATTACAACTCATTGAAGACTCAGATGATGGTTAACATTTTCAGCAATAAAGCATTTTTTAATTAAGGTTGAGGTGAAAATCTGGCTTTGAACACTTCATGGAGGACTACACACTTTCAGTCCTGAAACTAGTGTAATGTTCTCATTGACTTATTAATCTATTAAAAATGTTTTGTTTAAGTAGCTATGGTATTTGGTAAAACCTTTGAGTTTTAACAAGAATTTTTGCAAATATCCATTATACTTACACTTGTGGTATATAAAGGTTGTAATACTTTAAATCCAATAGGCTAATCCACTCAAAATTTATATTTATCACCTTTATCACCTCTATTAGAGAATGTGCTTTGGATTGCAAAAATGAGTAAGTATTGGATACCATCTATTTTAGAAGAAGCACTTAGAAATTATTTTCTTCTTTCTTCTTCTAGTAATGATGATTTTTTATTTTTATTTATTTATTTTTTGCCCATATGTTTTCACCAACTTGCCAATCCAGTGTCATGAAGTTTCTTTGGCAGCTTTAGTGTTTCTGAAGTATTTCTGATAGAAGTACTTCACGCAAGTCTGAATTCTTACTTTTTGTTCCAAGTATTGTATTAACAACAACAACAAAGGCAAAATGTTATTCAATACAAAAATACCTCTTATCTAAATAAAAATACCCTAAAAATAAAAAAAAAGAAGATACTGCGTGAGCACAAGAAAATTTTCAAATACTGGATAGAAAAATAACAGAGCTTATGGTAAGGAAAGACAAAAATAAGTGAGATTAAAAATACAATAGAGGCATACAACAGCTGATTGGAAATCATAGAAGAATCAGGACTGAACAGCTAAAATTTTAAGGATGGAAGAACAGAAAGAGAGGATGGAAAAAATTGAGCAGGTGATCAGGGAGTTGAATGATAGCATGAAGTGCACCAACATACCTTTATGGGACTTCCAAAAGGAGAAGAGAAGGGAAAGAGGCAGAAAGAGTATTTGAGGAAATAATGGCCAAAATTTTCCCAACTCTCATGAAAGTCATTAATATATGTGTCCAGGAAGCACAGAATAATTCAATTAGAATAAATCCAAATTGACATACTCCAAGACACATAGTATTCAGAATGCCAAATACCAATGATAAAGATAAAATTCTGAAAGCTGTAAGTGAGAAGTGAAACATCACATAAAAAGGACATCCAGTAAAGCTTAGTGCAGATTTCTCTTCAGAAACCAGGAAAGCGAGAAGGCAGTTTTATGATATAATTACAGTACTGTAAGAGAAAAACTGCCTGCCCAGAATTCTTTCTCTTGCAAAACCATCCTTCAAATATGATGGTGAGTGTAATATAGTCACAGATAAACAGAAACTAAGACAGTTTGTAAATAAGAATCCAGCTCTTCAGTAAACACCAAAAGGAGTTCTGCAGCCAGGAAAAATTAAAAATAAAAAAATTTAAAAATTAAAGAAATCCAGAAAAAACAGAGAGAGAAACTTGGAGGAACATGTAGAAGTGAAGAGTATCAGAAAGGCTAACCATATGGTAAAAAGATAGATAAAAATAAGATATGACATATGAAAGCCAAAGGATAAGATGGTTGAAGCAAGTAATGCCTTCACAATAATGACATTGAATGTTAATGGATTAAACTCCCCATTCAAAAGACATAGATGGACAGAATGGATTAGAAAGCATGAGTAATCCATATGCTGTCTGCAGGAGACTAATCTTAGACCCAAGGATGAAAATAGTCTGAAAGTAAAATGTTGGAAAAAGATATTTCATGCAAACAGTAACCAAAAGAGAGCAGGAGTATATATACTGGTGTCAGGCAAAAGAGATTTTAAATGCAAAAAAGTGATAAAAGTTGCAGAAGATCATTATATATTAATAAAATCACAATCCACCAGGAAGGAGAAACAATCATAAACATCTATACACTAAAGAAGGCTCTCCAAAATACATGAGGCAAACTCTGTAGAGAAATAGTTGTCTTTAAAATAATAGTTGGAGATTTCAACTTGCCACTCAAATCAATAAATAGTACAACTAAACAGAAAATCAACAAGGAAATAGAGAACTTGAACAATGTAAGTGAGCTGGAACTGACAGATATATACAGATCATTGCACCCAAAAATCAGCAGGTTACACATTCTTCTCAAGTGCTCAGGAATCTTTCTCCAGATGGAACACATGTTGGGCCATAAAATAGCTCTCAATAAATTTGAGAGGATTGAAATTATACAAAGCACCTTCTATTATAATGGAATGGAGCTGAAAATCAATAATAGGCAGGAAGGGGGAAGAGTCACAAACATATGGAGGTTAAATAATGTACTCCTAATCAGTGGGTCAAAGAATAAACTGCAAGTGAAATTAGAAAATATCTTGAGATGAATGAAAACATGAACAAAACTTATGGGATACAGTGAAAGAAGTGCTGAGAGGGAAATTTATAGTCTTAAATGCCTATACTAAAAAGAAAGAAAGCAAAAAGCAAAGTCCTAACTGAACAACTGGAGAAACTAGAAAAAGAAGAGTAAACCAATCCCAAAGCAAGCAGAAAGAAAAAAATAGCAGTCATTAGAGCAGAAATAAATGAAATTAAGAATAAAAAAGCAATAGAGAAAATCAACAAAACAAAAAACTGGTTCTTTGTGAAGATCAATAAAATTGATAAACCCTTAGCTAGGAAAAGGAAAAAGGAGAGAATATACAAATAAATAAAATCAGAAATGAGAGAGGGGACATTATGACTAACTCCACAGAAATAAAAAGAATAAGAGGGTATTATGAGAAACTGCATGCCAACAAATTAGACAATCTAGACAAAATGAACAAATTCCTAGAAAAGCACAAATAATCTACGTTGACTGTATGAGAAATCCAAAATGGAAAAGTGGAAGTAAAATCCTCATTATTTGCAAAAGGCATGATCTTATATTTTGAGAATTCCAAAATATCTACAACAAAGATATTAGAGCTAATAAATGAACTCAGAAAAATGGCAGGATACAAGATCAACACACAAAAATCATTAGCCTTTCTATCCACTAGTAATGAGCAAGGTGAGGAGGAAATCAAGAAAAAAATTCCATGTACAATAGCAACAAAAAGACTCAAATATCTAGGAATTAATTTAACCAGGAATGTAAAGGATTTGTATTCAGAAAACTATGAAACACTTTTAAAAGAAATCAGAGAAGAACTAAACAAATGGAGGGACAGTCTGTATTCGTGGATTGGAAGAGTAAACATGAAGATGTCAATCCTACCCAAAGTGATTTCTAGATTCAAAGCAATACCAATCAAAATTCCAACAGCCTACTTTACAGAAATGGAAAAGGAAATTACCAAATTTATTTGGAAAGGAAAGGTGTCAAAAATAACCAAAAACATCCTAAAAAAGAACGATGTGGGAGGACTTACTCTTCCTGAACTTAAAGTGTATTATAAAGTTACAGTGACCAAGAAAGCATGGTATTGGCATAAGGATAGTCATATTGATCAATAAATTCAAAATGAGAGTTCATAAATAAACCCTCACTTCTATGGTCAACTGAGTTTTGATAAGCCTACCAAGTTCATTTTCTGGAACAGAACCGTCTCTTCAACAAATGGTGCTGAGAGAACTGGATATCTATAACCAAAAGAATGAAAGAAGACCCCTATCTCACTCCTTATACAAGAATCAACTGAAAATAGATCCAACACCTACATAAAAGTCAGGACTATAAAATGCCTAGAAGATAATGTAGGGAAACATCTACAAGACCTTGTAGTAGGTGAACATCTCTTACACCTTACACCCAAAGCATAAGCAACAAAATAAAAACTACATAAATGGGGCCTCCTCAAAATTAAATATTTCTGCATCTCAAAGGACTGTGTAAAGAGGGCAAAAAGGTAGCCTACTCAATGGGAGAAAATACTTGGAAATTACACATCCAACAAGGTTCTCATATCCCTGATATATAAAGAGATCCTACAAATCAGTAATAAAAAAACAAATGACCTGATTTTAAAAATGGGAAAAAGACCTGAAGAGACATTTTTCTAAAGAAGAAATAAAATGGTGAAAAAACACACGCAAAAATGTTCAACATAATTGGTGAATAGGGAAATGCAAATCAAAACTACAATGAGATCATTTCACACCTACTGGAATGGCTATTAACAAAACAGAAAATTACAAATGTTGAAGAGGATGTGGAGAGATAGAAATGCTTATGCAGTATTGTTGGGGATACAGCCACTGTGGAAGTCTGGTGGTTCCTAAGGAAGTTGGATATAGCTCTGCCATGTAATGCAGCAATACCACTGAATATACCCAGAAGAACTTGGAAGTGATGAATGCACAATTGTGTGATTAAAACATTTGCCATTGATTGTACACTTTAGGTAAATTGTATGGTTTATGAATATACCCAAAAGAACTGAAAGCAGTGACACAAAGAGACAAATGCACACCAATGTTCATAATGATGTTATCCACAGTTGTCCAAAGATGGAAACAACCCAGATGTCCATCAACTGACAAATGGATAAACAAACTATGGTATAGACACATGGTGGAATATTATGCAGCTGTAAGAAGAAATGAAGTCATGAAGCATATGACAATGTGGATGAACCCAGAGGACATTACATTGAGTGAAGCAAGCCAGGCACAAAAGAACAAATATTGTACACTTTTGCTATTATGAAATAAATATAATGAGCAAGCTCATGGAGTTAATAGCTAGAATGTAAGACACCAGCACATAGAGTGTGGTTAGAGAATGGAAAGCTGAGGCTTAGTCTGTGCAGAATTGGTAAAAAAAAGTTCTTCATGAATATTTGGAAATGAATAGAAATAGTGAAAGCAAATCATAGGATTTGTAATCAGTAGCACTAACATGGGTATGATAGTGGTTTGGGTTTTTTGTTTCTTTTTTCTTTTTTAGAGTAATTAAAATGCTCTAATATTGGAAGTGATGAATGCACAATTGTGTGATTAAAACATATGCCATTGATTGTACACTTTAGGTAAATTGTATGGTTTATGAACAAAAAATATAATAGGGTGGCTTGGGATAAAACACACCAAATGTAAGATATGGACTATAGTTAGTAGTAATACTTTGATGATGCTTTGTCATAATTTGTTGCAAATATTTCATAACAAGGCAAGATAATGGTGGTGGGGTAGGTATGGGAGTTCTCTGTGATATTATGCAGATAGTTTTCTATATGATTATTGTTTATGTTTATTCATTTAAAAGTTATATACTTCAAATATATATGTAAAAACCCATGAACATGCTGACTCTGAACAACAATAATCCAAACAATTTGGTACAAGTTTCAGCAGAATAAGCAGTTCCCCAAGTTTAGCCAAATTAGAATTTGGTCAGACAGGACCAAATTGAATCATTAGGCTTATATTATTGCAGGTCTTAGAAAAGGAGTGCCCAAACAAAGGAACCTTAATAAAATCAGCAAATAGTTAAAGACCCTGAAGAAAACCAGTCTGTCTATTTAGAGCAATCGCTCAGGCCAAAAGACAGTACACAGATTTTGACCCAGAAGACCCCACTACCTTGTGCACTGTTAATTATACTTTATGTGCTCCAAATATAAGGAGAAAACTCCAGAATTAGAAGAGGAACTGGACATGCCTGTGCTACAATTAGTAGAGATTGCCTTTGTGGTTTTTTACTACTCAGAGTTCACCCATAAGAAGCAGCAAAAGAAACCTGCTGCCTAAAATGCCAGCCTCATAGTAGCAGCTAACAGCAAGAATGTCAGAGGCCCACAGACCCTGAGATGAGGGAACGCTTCTATGGGAAGCTCTGTGAAAAGTTAGAACCCCAGGGCCCCCCAGGAACACAATTAGTTTCCCAGCAATGCACTTATTATAAGGAAGAGGGACACTGGAAGCAGGAATGCCTGAGTCTCCCTGGGAAGGGAGGGGCCAGGATATCCCACCTAGCAGCCCAACTCCCATAGTTAGCAGAGGATGAAGACAGCAACCTAGAGTGATGGGGCCTGGGAGAACCTTCCACTGGTCAGGAAACCACCTTGATCACACACAATGAACCTCGGGCCTCATTTCACAGGGGTAAGAAGTTATTTGACTTTTTGATGGACAATGGAACCACTTATTCAGTTTTAAACCAGAGGCTAATTAAAGAAACTAATGAATCAATCCCTATCATTGATATTTGGGGGACTACAAAGTTTAAATGATTCTCAGAACAGAACCACTGCAATGTCAGATTGGAGAGACTCTTATGACTCATTAAATTTCACTACATGCCTGAATGCCCAATTCTCTTTCTCAGCCAACACTCTCCAAACTGCAAGCTTCACTTTGGTTTTCACCTAATGAAGTGAACATACAGGTCCAAACCATACAGACCTGTGCCTTCCAAGTAGCCCTGCTGGATGTAGCAGGGGACACTGAGAAGTTTGAAGTACCTAAGAGATAAAACAACAGGTTCCACCTGAGTTATGACCTAAAGGGGTCCCCCAGAATGGGCAGTTGAAGGACAGGAAGTAAATGTAAGAGTGTGGCCAAACACCACCCCACCACAACTAAAACAGAATCCATTCAGAAAGGAGGTTAGAGCCAGCATTTCACCCTAATCAAGAATTTTCTCAAGTGGGGACTAATTAGACCCTGCCAACCAGACTTTAATACCCCTACCTTACCAGTGCTTAAACCAGGTACTCAGGGATGTAAATTTGTACAAGATTTGAGAGCTATTCATCAGATAGTGGAGGATGTCAACCCAGTTTTGCCCAAACCCTACACACCCTTTGATAATATTACTAACACATACACCTGATTCACAGTCCTTTACATTTCTTTTGCATCCTGCTAGAGAAGAAATCACAGAGACATTTTGCTTTGGAATGGGAAGATCCCAACAATGGAATGAAGCAATAGTATTGTTGGACTGTGCTGCTACAAGGGTTTAAGAATTCTCTGACCATTTTGGGGCAAACCCTAACCAGGGATCTGCAGGTGGGGCAACTCAGGGAAAGAATCTTCCTTCAATATGAGGCCTGAGCTTAGAACATAGTAATAGTAATAATGTTACAAAAACTAACTGAAAAAGCATATAAGTATCATAAAAGTAGGCCCAAGTTACACAAACTCATGTTAAATATCTTGGTTTTAAATTCTCTGAGGGACAACGGGCCCTCTTGCTCAGTCAAAAGAAAGCCTTATATGGAGTATCAAAGCCTAAGAACAGAAAGGAACTAAGATTTCTAAACATGCCTGGGTTGCTATAAGCTGTGGATACCTAATTTTGGACTTATAGCTAAGCTACTATATGAAGCCATTTAATATCTTAAGCAAAAATTACTGCTGCAGCTCAAGGACTGCCAGACTCCACAAAATAGGTTCCACTTGCTCTTACATGAATGACAAGGCATCACCCTGGGAGTTTTTGCTCAACAATTTGGAGGAGCAGCCAACTAATAGCATACCTATAAAACAGCAAGACCCTGTATCTCAGGGCTAGCCTGCCTTTCTGCACACAGGCATAGCTATTTGTGACCTTATTCTAGAGACAGAAAAATTCACATTAAGCTCTCCAGCTTA
>JAQZBX010054802.1:0-18562 GCA_029593785.1 Cabassous unicinctus
ATGTGTATTGTAGTATATAACATGGGTATTGTTCTTTCACATATTTTCTTAAGCTTGTAAGGTTTTAGAGATATTTCCAGGTAGGTAGATGTACATCTGTCTCATATTTTTCCCCCTATTTTAAATTACCACATAATATTCCATATAATGTATGGCTGTCATTTATCCAAATGTTCCTAGTTGATTGGCATGTACACAATTATCTTCTGTTTTGCTAATATAAGCCATTTAGCCTTGTATAACTTTACATGCTTCCTTGAGTATAAGCACTTCTTTTTCATCAGGCAGGGTACATGATTATGTAACAAAATTGTCAGTTCTAATAGCAATGTAATTTTTCCATTTGATGTATATAGTCATCAAATATTCATTGATAATACATTATGATCATGCTGAAAAATGTCTATAAGTTTGATTTCCAACAAGCACAATGTGAGAGTCCTGGGACCCTGACCCTCTGTCAAGGACTCTGAAACTTATTGAAGATTTTCTGGCCTCTAGTTGTTTCTCTGACACTGGTGGACCTTGGACTTGGGCCAAATGTCCTCCTAGCTAAATGATCACTGTTCATTTAAACTGACAAATTATCCTTTTCTCAAGAAGTTAAGATATCAAACAGCAGATAAGATAAGAGGGAAAAAAGGTATGCAGAGAAGAAAACACCATCTCAATCCACATGGAAGACATACACTCTCTTTCCCTAACCTTTCTCTGTAATGGACTCAGTGAAAGGAACTCAGGTCTCCTTAAGCCTTGTCTTTTCATATGCATCTTCCTCCCACTTACCTATTACCTTACAAGAATATTCCAAAAGTATCTGAAGGAACCTCTGCTTTCCTCAAATCTTTGTCCTTGTGAAGACCCCCCCCATTGCCACAGGACCTGGTATAAATCCCTTCAGGCTGCCATTCTCCTCTATCCTACTTCTCACCCACCCCTATCCACCTGGCAGCCCCTGCCCCAACCTGCAAGTCTCAACATGCTTTCCCATGGGATCTATATCCACTGCCACCTTGAAGCTCACACTTATGTTCTCTGCTGCCTAGAATCTCCCACCTGCTTCCTTACCATCCCCAGCCCTTCAGAACCATTTTCAGACATTTCCCAAAAACCAAATTGTTGTTTGAAAGCAGCATTACTTTTGAATATACTTCCATATATAGGCAACCATTGTGCTGGGTCAGGAAATGGCCCTTCAAATGTAATTTAGAATGATACCCAAAATTCATAAGATGGTTGCTATGCCTTGAAGAAGGTCCTGTGACCTCTAATGTCAGATGGTCAGACTCAGCTCCTGGCCAGGCTGCTGATACTGAAGTGCACATTTGCTCTGTGTGATGGTTACACTCATGTGACAAATGGGCCTGGTAATGGTGCTTGTTAGTTTGGTCATGCAAAGATTGACTCATTACTGTGAGGACATTTTGTGCATTTAAATCATTAACAAATTGATTGCATTTATGTTGTTTATATTTACAGTCAACCGAGGAGATTTTCTTGAGGTATGAGAGGTGACTCATCCAATCAGATGAAGGCGTTACATGTAGAAGTGATGATTTCAGTGGTCAAAATAGGGAATTGACACCACTTTCAGCCAGCCAGTTCCCCCAGGGTAATTAATCTTGGCCTTCATGGGAGTTCCTGTTTTGCAACCTGCCCTATGGAATTTGGACTTGTGCAACCCCATGATGCATGGGACAATCTTATAACATTTCATAATATTTATACATATGTCCTATTCGTTCTGTTTCCTTAGAGAGCACTGACTAATATACTCTGGGAAAGGTTGCTTGTGTGTTTGCTTCAGTAAACCAAGAAAGGTTCACTGGCCCTGCACACTCCTCCTGTGTACAATAAACTGCCACCCTGCATGATTTCTTCCTTGAAGGACCATGTGACAGCGGGTAGCTCATTCAAATCACCACAGTACAAGAAAAATACAAAACTATCTGGATGCAGTAGAAAAAAAGATTTAATATGATATTCAAGTATAGGATTTGCTATTTACAAAAAATAAATATTATACCCATAAAATAGGCAATTGTTTTTATATACAAAAAAAATTCAAAAATCCTCCCATCCCCTCAACTATACCCTCCCACAAACCCCATATCTTGTGATCCCATAAACCCCTGAGGGGCTTGATTGAGATTTGCCATGCATGGGCCTGGCTGGGCCCTTCCTCCTTCAGTCCTTGAATCTCTTGGTGTAAATGACCTCCTCCTTTTTCTGCAGGGGTGAGGGACTAGGGTGAGGGTGGGTGGGGAAGCAGTTACTACTGGTAGGTTCTGATGACAGAATGTTTATTCCAGCTTAGAAAAGCTAGAGTGTGATGAGGCAGGGATGGGACCCCTGGGAACATCAGGGGTGGGAACTCATGGGCCTGAAGAGAGTGCTGTGCCGCTCAGGCAGTGAGTGGTTCTACTTGGTGTCCAGGACAACCAGTCAAGGGTCATGCCAGGCAGCAGGAGGGCTTCAGCGGGATACTGGAGTTGGGGGTAGATGCAGGCTGGCTGGTTGGGAAAGAAGTGCTTGCCTGGCTTGGCATATTCTGTTTTGGGATGGCTAACCTTCCTGACCAGCTAAAACAAGAAGGGTGACCCTGAGGTTGACAGGCACCAGACCCTCTTAGTACTTTTTCTTTGGGAACTTGAGTCCCTTCTTCCTTCGAAGAATGGTTGAGTGGGCTCCTTTATTGATGTTTGTCCCCATGGGAAAGTTCCACTTTGTCAAGAGGAAATGATAGTTTCCTGATGAGACCGTTGCATAAAAGACATTGGCATCATCAGGGATCCTCAGCTCTGGTGGAGTGGGACAGAGGGATGATCAGCTGTGCTTCTGGGGGCCACAGACCACCCCACCCCTTCTGGTCCCCATGAGGGCCAATCTGAGCTAGAGACATGAGTCACCCAATCCAGATCCAGTACCACCAAGGACCACTCTGATTGACCCCTGACCAAAGCCAAGACTCAAGAAGTTTTTATCCCAAGGAATGTATTTCAAAAGTGACCAGGCTCCACCACTGGCAACCTCAACCTAGAGCTGTCAGAGTGCCCTCCATTCTGGCCACCTACTCCTCATGCCCTGATGCCTTCACTGACGGTGATCTTGGAGTTGGAATAAGCCTTATAGAATGCAGACATGTCCCCCAAATACCACACTCCTTGGTATAAGGCTACTGAAAGCCAGGAAATGGCAGGCCAAGGCCAGGCCTCTTGAGAAGGGAAACAGTGAGGCCTCCCCAACTTGGGGTACCTCACTGCAAGAAAGGACTTACTCTCTGATTCTATTTACCACCTCTCTCCTCTGGCCTAGAGCTTGCTATAAGGAAATACTGGAATGGAATTCCTGCTCCTGCCTTAAATGCATGCCTCTTTTTCTAGATCCTTATCCCCTCTAGGCACCTGTCTTCCTTTTGTTTAGGACATGGTCCCACCCACCCTGGCCATCTCACCATGATGGTGATGGAAGAAAAGAGAAGATTTCAAAACAACTTCCAGGAGTAATGAATGGTACCCAAGATTAATGCTTGAGAGAGCATCATCAGCTCACCAAAAAGAAATAAAGTTAACCTTTAGGCACAGGGACATACTCCATCTGCTCTCACATTGACTGCTTTCCCCACCCATTGGGATTGAAAAACAGGCATGGAGGTCATAAGTGACTCCTCCATGGACCCAGACCCCAGACTGCCTGGCTTTGTGTCTCTGCTGTGAATACTGATTTGGCTCCCCAGAGGTTCCAAAGGAGATGAAGGTGATTTTGCTTTGTTTTTAGCATCATACATGCATGGATTTAATATTTGTCTTTTGTCCCCATGGCAGTCATGAAAACTAATGGATGCACAACACATCATATCTTGGGCAGAGGACATCCTGCAAGGGGAGACTGTGGGCCAATGAAGAGAAGGCCTTTTTCTTGGCTCCTGAAGATGACAGTTCTCTAATAGGTTCCTCATTGCCTAGGTCATGTCCAGGGAGGGACAACACAGGGAGTCAGAGTTTGAAAGGGGAATTCACTGCATGCATGAAGGGCTTACACAGGACAGGGGGAGATGGGTGCAAGACTGTGACCACCACCATTTTGGCAGGTTTCCTCTGGCAGAAGCCCTTGATCCTGGGTGCTAGGATGTGGTGTGGGGGACACCCCCTCCCTGCTGCCCTCTCAAATGAGCCCCCTGACATACTTTGATCCTGTGAAAACAATTGTACCAGCTCATAGTCCTCTGGATTGTCCTTCAGGTTGTGCTTCTCCATGGCTCTGTGGATCACAGCTGGAGCCCTATCTTGGCAGGTCAGCTGGGGAGTGTCCGAGGATAGGCCTTCCAGACTTGGGCCTGGAATGCCCAGGCTGGAATGCCTTTGGAGCTGTGTCACCACTGAGCACAGGGCTCTGAGTCCCCAGGTGGAGCTGGGTGAAGAGGAGACTGATTTCTAATGCTCCACTGGGAGACTGCCATGGAATGAGGAGGGTCTTCTCCAATCCTTTGAGCCCCCATCTCTGATAAGACTTCCCCTGCCTCACTTTTCCTTCCCCTGAGGACTGAGTCTTCTCTCTTGGGTACTTGGCCTGCACAGCTGCTATTGCCTTCAAGGGCACTAAGGATACAGGGCCACCATAACGGAGAGTATTGGAGATGGATGTGGACAGCCTGGACAGGTCTCTGCCCCCTCCTCCCAGCACACTCTGGCATCTCATTGGTCCTGGGATCTGTACCCTGCAAAAAGCTCCTGCAGGATGACAATATGAGTGAACTCCAAGAACAGACATCTAGTCCAAGCCTGGATGTCAGGGAGGAGGAAGAGCTCTATGCCCATGGGCCTACTATGTGTTGGACCTGTGCTGAGGCAGGCAACAGACCTCACCTGCCTCCCCCCGAGTGCCTGGGCACAGGCAGGTCTCAGATGAAGGGTCATTCAAGTCATAGTTAATTACCATCTCACTAGCTCTAGGTGGCCAGAGAAGTGTACCCCAGGTAGATGTGTAACATGACACTTCAGCCAGCACCTTTGCAGGTGGGGGAAGGATGGTGTGATCTGCCCATCTATCCAGGATCTGGACCCCTCACCACCAACACCCCAGGGCAACCCCTTCACTCTACACCCACAAGTCATCTGGCTTTCCTGGTCTGCCCCAAACATGGCCCAATTGACCCCACCCCTATCTCCTCTCTGACCTCATTTCACTCCCTCACCAATGCACCTTCACCTGTTCTCCTTACTGTTCCTCAGATGGTCCAGGCAAATGTTGTGCTAGGGGTTTTCAAGGCTGTCCCCACCATCCCTCCTCTCAAAGACTGCCCAAGTGAGGTTGTAACAGGCTGTCTGACCTCAAGATGGAAGCTTCAAATCTCCATCTACCATCCTCAGCCCTGACTGCCTTTATACCCACAGTCTTTGCTCTGTCGGATCTATTTGAGTGTCTGTCCTTCCCAACCCACTAGTATAGCAGCTCCAAGAGGCCAGGGAGGGCACATGCCAATCATTCCTCATTCACTGCCTAACCCAGTGAGAGGACCCAGGGGACTGCCACCTGCCCAACTCACCAGGATGCTCTTGTAATTGTTACCATTGAACTCATCCAGGCTGATGCGGATGATGCATGAGTCACCCACTTGCTTGTTATAGAGTGGCCCCGAGCATGAGGTGCTGGGGGTGCACAGTATGGCCCCAGCCATAGAACATGCTGAAGAGGAGGAGGTATTGATGGAGGCTGAGGTGACCCCTGGCAAGTCCAGACACGGAGTCAGGGTCGCTTCCTCAAACTGTGGGAGACAATAAGATCAGGAGAAGTCCTAGAGCCTGGAGGAAACCCCAGGCTGCTGATACTCTCCAGTGGGCATTAAGAATCTGTCTTTCAAGGTGGGACTCCTCCACCCCTTTTGTGGGTGTGGAGAAGGGAACATGGGCACTGGGAAGGGAAGAACAGGGAATGGGCCTTTAAGAAGAATCTGCGGGCAGGCACCTTCTACTCCTGGCCATCAGGGGACTCAGGGTCAAGGACCATGTGGATTTCCTGAACATGTTTGGAGGCCTTGGCCACATATGTGGTGTGTGAGGTAGCTGCATATCCACTCCCCAGGTTGGATCCACGCTGGAACTGGACACTGGAGTGGGAGGTGTCATGGCTGCTGGGCTTGGTGCTGGATCCCTGGTGGCTGAAAGAAAGTGTGGCAGATCTGAATCCTCCAGCAAGACCCCATCCCCACCCTCATGCTCTACTGACCTCTGGGCTCTGGAGCCCCTGCCTTGTGCTCCTTTAGTCCACAGGAGTCATGGGCTCCTTCAGTCCACAGGAGTCATGGGCAACAGCCACTGTACAGGTCACTCAGCATCACCCATTTTCTTCAAGGGAAAACAAGGCCCAGAAAAATGGGATCTCGGCCATGTCACAGAGCTGGTGAAGAGTGGAGCGGGGACCATGACACTAACTGTTGATTTCCTGAGCCGTTTCTTAGCCAGAAGTGATACTGAGCCCCAAGGCAGTTGCACATGCCTGGTCTGGAGTGGGAATGCATCTGGGAGGTTTTTGGTCTGGAGTGTGCTGCTGGTTGACAGGGATGGGGGCACAATTCATAAATCAGGTGGTAGCTACAGGAGAGATGTGTGCTGTAACACTACCAGAAGTCACAGCTCAGAGTTCCATCTCAGAGTCTCATCTGAAGGAGAAGTACTGGAACCCAGAGGTCTCCAGTCCATGGGTCCAATGGTGACCAAGAGCTCTGGCTGCAGGTTCTCTGGAACTGGGTGAAAGGGTGGGTGTGCCCAGCTGTTGCTCACTTTCTGTCCTGCCCTTACCTCTCAGTCTTGCTGAGCTGCTCTGATACCCAAAACCAGGAATGGAATTGCTCATCAGGTACCAGGTAGTCATAGGTGCAGCTTGACTGCAGGACCTGGATCTGTGAAAGGACCTGGTATTCCTGGGATGAGATGGAATGAACAGATGGAGAGAATGCCTTGATTGGTCTGCTTGGCAGGACAAGGGCTGCCTCCAGTGATGAGGACTTTGTTCACATGGATCCCTTCATTATCTGCACTCTCATCCAAGACCTACCTGTTCTCAGATCAAGAGTCACACAGCTCATTCTCCAGGAAAAGGTCCAAGATACCACTTCCTTCCACACCCCAGTGTGGGAGGTTTGCCTCATCCCTTTGACTCAAATGCTCCACTTAAATAAGCAGAAGGCAGATGGAGCAATGGAATGTCCCAACCAGGTGGGTCTCTGACTTCACCCACAAAACACACCCTACCCTGGCTGTGATGCCCACAGCTACTCACCTTCCTCCTTTTCTTATAATAGATCATTCTCTCCTGGAAGACAGACAGCCCAGCTCCATCAGAAGAGGCTCCTCCCACCATTACCAGCTCCTCATCCTTGCACATGTGCACTACTGGGAGGACCCACCAGGGACAGGCCAGCACACCCAGGACTTGGAAGTATTCATGATTGGGGTACTGGAAGAGGGGGACTTGGGACAGAGGCTAAGGGACTAAGCATTCAACCCTCTCAGATGATGGAGAAACTGCGTCAGGATGGAGGGACTGCTTAGACTTCCAT
The DNA here is from genome assembly GCA_029593785.1 of Cabassous unicinctus. Taxonomy (NCBI): domain Eukaryota; kingdom Metazoa; phylum Chordata; class Mammalia; order Cingulata; family Chlamyphoridae; genus Cabassous; species Cabassous unicinctus. The sequence goes on from JAQZBX010054802.1 coordinate 7,559, forward strand.
AATTCCCATCCATTTGGGGATCAAACTCACTCTCCCACCAAGGCCATGCCTGATGCAGAGGCCATGCCCAGCTCAGCCAGAGCCTTATTCAGTTATGCAGTCAGAAGGGGATGCATCTGCTTTCTCATCTGGAAAGTGGGCCTGACACCTCCAACTCATAGAGGTGCAGTGAGGCCCCCATGAGCCAGGTGTGCCCAGTGCTGAGAAATGAAGGCTTTGGAAGTGGCTCTGTCCCCAAAGCCTCTGGGTCCTAACTTCACCCCACCATGACCCAAGGTCTACTCACATCCAGATGGTCTTGGAGAGATGAGTCCAGCATGGCCAGTTCCCTGAGGAACATTCCCAGGTAGGGAACAGTGCCCTGTATAACAATATATGGCATCAGGTGGGGAAACTCCCCAGACTCAGACTCATACCCCCCACTCAGAATTCTCACAGAGAGAATCTGGAAATCTTCACCACCTCCCTCCTAGTACCCCTCCAAGCACTAAGAACCCAAATATCACTTCTGTCAAAAATGGGGCCCCATTGATGTCTTGAAGGACAGACCCACCCTGCCACACCATGGCTTCACAGACACTCACTCTCTCTTGTGGCTGCATCTGCTAGGCTTTCTTTGGCTTCATCTCCAGGGTGGAATCCTTGGAGGTGCTCTCCTTTCAGGGTTGATAACAAGGTCATTGAGGCCATGCTGCCCTCACCCAATTGATCCTAGAGACTGACCTGGTCCCTGGACCAGCTGCCTACCTCGAATGGCAGAAATGCTGCGGCCACCACCCATTAGCTCTGGTTGGAGCTGTGAATCCCAGCTCCAGCTCCTTCTGGGGGTGTGATTTGGGTGAGCTGCCTAGCCTCCCTGAGCCTGTTAGCTTATATGTAAAGCGTAGGTGAGAACTGTACCCACGAAGATGCAAAGCTACATCCTGTAATTGTGGTGCTTTCTGTGGCACCTTCTCCAAATTGGAGCCACGGGAAAGCTCACTGACATTCCTGTCCTCCCTTGAACCTCTCCCCTCTCTGTAGCAAAGGTCCTACAGTTTGTCATCACTTCATTTCCAAAGGAGGAGACACAGGCCTAAGAATGCAGTGACATCTCTTGCCCACACAAGGACTTGGAGGAGTTGCTGGCTCCACCATTTCAGTGTCAGGCCTTGTCAAAGCTGAAGTCAACTCAACATTGACCACCATTGACCAGGGTTCAGTTAACCCACACTCAGTGTGTAGCCAGGAATGCTATCAGAAGAGCCATGGAGGAAGAGAGAAGCAGTGTGTCTAGAAGCCTGGTTGAGCAAGTCTTCCTGCCTTAAACCCTGGAGTCTCTGCCCCACAATCTCTGACCAAGGCCATGCCATGTGTTTCTACCCCAAACAGCCCCTTGGGAAGTTCTTCCTGCAGAGAACTTTCTGTCATCCACCCAGGAAGGGGTTTCCTGATGTATCAACTCTGACTGGCCAGGTAAGACACAGGCTACCAGCAGCACTGGACTTTAGTATCTTGCTTCCTGTTTTCCTGTTTTACATGAGCTTCCATGATTCATAAAATTCTTAAATAATTCTTATAACCATCTGGACGTATGTCACTGATGAGTAGGCCCCAGGTTGAGAATCTTCCCAACGTGAAAGAGACCTGCTAAAACTTCTGGTTCAGCATGTCCTCCTACAAAAGACCAACTGCTGCCACCACATCTTATGACCAGGACCTACTCCCCTGCACTGCTTCCCAGCTGTGCATGGCCAAATATTTCCCTCTTTTTATTGGCCCAGACATGACCAGACTGGAGTTTTTCAAAGAAACATTCACTGTGAAACTAGGAGCCCCACAGTCTTCCCTGACAACACACCACTTGCCTCCACTTTACCTGGATCAGCAAGTCCCTGCTCAGTGAGGTGTTCTTCATGTTTTGGAATTCACAGGTGCTGTCCCTTTGTGGAGAAAGAAAGGAAAAGTTGGGGATTTGTGATGAGTGGTGAGAGAGCAAACTTTTGTGATTTTGGACCCAAAGAATCCTAAAGGCCTGGATGAGTAAATATGAATCTCGGTGGCACTGACCCCTCTGGGGTCACAGGATACTGATGGTTGAGTGCTCAGGTGGCACAGCTGGCACTCCCATGCCATGACACCTGAGCAGCTTTTTATCAAAATTGATTTTAATTGGACAAAATGCTGTGAGGCCTTGTTGCAAACACTTGGAAAGGTCCCATGTGGCTAATCTCTGTGCCTCACTGGTAAGGTGACCCACCTGTGTTGAGAAAGAACTGCTGTCCTCATGTGCCATGGAGACTGAAAGCTCCATCCCAGAGCAGTCCTGGCCCCAGTAAGTGCTGCCTTACAGCTGGGCCTAGGCCACTGTGGCACAATACCCACCCTTGTATAGGTTCCTGTTTCCCCCAGGGCTACTGTTGAGAGAGGCCAGCCTACCTGGAAACTTCCTCCCAGGTCTCCTTCAGGCAGTGGATTGAGTTGCTCTGCATAGCAGAGAGGATGGCATGGAGGGAAGAGGAATTCCTGAGAATTTGGCATTCCTGGGGAAGGACAAAGTAACCAATGAGAGGGAACTGAGCTCCCAACTTCTTCAGTATCACATCCCCTCAGTTGGCCTTTCACATCCTCAAAGATACCAATGACCAGGGAGCCCTCAGGGGCACACCTTTGTCCCAGAAGGTGACACAGGGTGGAGGACTTTATTTCAACCTAAGAATGGAACATTGATAGGAAGTAAAAGCCCTGCTCCTGGGACATGTCAGAAAAGGACTGTGCAACTAGACAGGGAGGGATTGGGTATGGTGGAGTGGATGGGAACACAGACTCCAATCCTGATGGCTAATTAAAATGGAAGAGTGAATCCAGAACCCAAGGTGGGGGAACTGCACTTGGGCAGCATACTCTGGCCATCTTGATCCAGTGCTCCACAATCCTAGCCCTAACTGGGGCTTTCATGCTTGGGTCCCCTAGGCAGGTGATGATGATGCAGTTCATCACATGATTGAACTGGTTGATGGTGGCATTGATTGAGGGTGCCATGTGCTTCTTGAACTTTTTGTTGTGCTGGAACCAGATGGAGCTCAGACAATGGTAGGGGACCACATTCTTGAACAGCTCCTGGGGAGGACAGGAGTGTCACCCAGTCATGCAATACCCAAACACAGAGTGCAACCCCCAGGCCAAGGAACAGTGCTTGCACCTGCAGCTCTGTAGGCTGAGGCTGTGGTTTGAACCTGGTGGGGGTCCCTGGGTTTGGTTCTCTGCTCCTCAGGTTGCCCAGTACATGTGAGAACCAGGATCCCATGCTGGCAGAGAATTAAGAGCTATATCTTCCTCAAGTCCATCCTCACTCCTACCATGGACTAGATAGGGGCCTAGACCCCACATGAGGAGGCAGCAACTTCTGCTCCTCTTGATAGATCCTCTGGTGCATCTGTCTTGTTCAGACGCCTATCCCCTCTCAGAGCTACAACCAAGATCTTCATTTGGATGTCTGCCCTCATGACTAGGACCCATCAGTATCCAATATATTTTGAGGCTCTGGACGCTTCCTGGACAGATGAGTGAGTGAGTCATGGACCAGGCTGCACCTCTGAAATCTCCCTTCTGCCTCCCATTGGTCCAGGCCCCTGAAAAGCCTTCATTTGTTCTATCTCTATGGATAGTCTCCTATGATCTACTGAAAAAATGGGGTACATCAGGCCTTCAGATTTAGAAACTTGTCATCAGGTTCAAGAACAGTGGATCTGTCATTCAGGCACAGGTCATCGGATCCCAGTTCAGGGACTGACAAGTCAGGGAAAGCAGATTCCAGAGAAGATCTCCCAGCTCCACCCTGCTTTGCCCCGATGCTCACCACATCCATCACTTTTAACTGTTCTACCACCAGCTTAGGAGGGAATGTCAGGAAGTGAGACTTCACCTCACTCAGCTCAATCTCCCGGGTCTCAGGTGAAAAACAGGAAGGGTCTTGAGGTGAAGGTAATGCTGGCATGGATTTCAAATTCAGAGGTGGCAGTAGAGGTGGCAACGGAGCTTCTGACAGTTCTGTATAAGATTTATGGTGGGTGATGTCACAGGCTCCAGCTCTGAGCCAAGCAATGATACACCCTCTGGAGATAGCACTGGAGGGGGTGCCAGAGGTGCCTGCAGCTCTAGAGTAGGCATGGTGCCTGGTGCCAGTGATGGAAATGGCTCTGGAGGTGACACTGAAGGGATTTGTAATGCTGGGTCTGACATAGGGTAGGAAAAGGAAGAAGATACAACCACAGAACTGTCTTTCTAAGAGCCTTCCCAAATATAGGAATGATTGCATTGTCTATACCAGCAGCCCCCAGGAATTCTTCCCAGATTGCAAGCCTCCAGGTTAGTGGTCTGAGTTACTCTTAACTCTGGGCAAAAAGGCAACCCTTGGAGGTTCTTCCTTGTGTGACCTCAATCCCCTTTCCCACAGGCTAATGTGCACTCAACCCCAGGGCTCCTCACCCTCTGTCTCTGACTCACTAAGCTCCATGGGCTCCAGCTGAGTAAAGAGAACTTGTGCACAGGTCTCCAGGGCAGACCCAGACAGGGTGACCTGTGCAAAGGCCACCAGCTGCTTGAGGCATGGAAAATACGGGGGCTGGAAGTAATCCTCTGGGTATTTATCCAGCCAGGTACACAGGATGCAGGAGATTGTGCTGGGGGTGGGTGAACAGCAGAGTGAGGGGAATAACCATTGCTGCCCCATGGTGCCCTGATAAACACTCTTCCATTGCAGGGCCCTATTCAGAGAAGCCAGACATACTTCTCTGTCTCCCCTGAGTCCCCTCCTGGTAGAACAAACCTCCATGAGAACAGGGAGGTGTTCTGTCTGCTGTGCTAATTGCAGAGCATGGTCATATGGTTTGAGCTTCATAAAAATCTCAACCATGAGGTACAAGAGCCTGTCCTTTTGCCACAGCCTTCCCTAGTACCTCATGGTCCCTTAATCTCTTGTTCATTCTCCAAGCTCATGCTTCTTCCCCTCTAATTCATGTTTGGGTTCTTCATTACCCTGACACTGGGCTCCCACAGGCCATGGGCACAGCCCACCCCAGCCCCCCAGCATCTAGTTTTGCAGGACTGAGTATTGAGGCAGATTTGTGAGCTGCTATCTCACCACACCTCCAGATCTGGGTCCCTGGCATATGGTGGGGTAGAGGGGCAAGCAGATCTGGGGTGGGACCTGGCTAGGCTCATTGCCTCCAGGGTGCCCTCTGCACCCTGTGCTCTAGAACCCTTCCACAAATCTCTTTGTGTCCTGCTTTACTATAAGAAATTGACACCTGGCCTCTGTTCTACAGTGGGAATAATGGGAGCCAGGTTGCTGCTCTGATGCTCCTGCCACCAGCCCCACACTCCCCATTCTGTCTGGGAAGGAGGAGTCCCTCACTCCTCAACCAGAGCTCGCTCACATTTTCAGACATTCCTGGCATACTCCAGCCTCTTCAGCAAAAGTGCCATTATCTCCATATCTGGAGGAGAAGACATGAAGGTTTCACCTATAAATACCCAGGTGCAGCCCCTGTTGCTATTGTTTAGTGTTGTTTCCTGACTCCCTGACTAGAAGGGAAGCCCAGGTGTGCAGGGACTTTTCCAGCTTTGTTCAGTGAAGTCAGTAAAGGGCCTTAGAAAATGCCTGTCTGTAGGAGACACTTTTGAGATATTTGCTGAATGAAGGAGACCTGAGCTGCACCATCCCTGAAAATTAATGGGGCCCCTGGCTGCTCTGCCAGCTGCCAGGGATCCTGGCTCAGGCTACTTCAAATACAAGGCCCACTTTGATGGACTCCCAAGGCTCTATTTAGGATTCCAAAGGTCACTTTGAGGCAGAGCCTCTTCAGGTGGAGAGTAAATTACAACATGTGGACAAGTCATCCCCCCCATGACCACCATTTCTGCAGAGCAGGCACAGGAAGGCACCCCATTTTAGTCTTAACAAGGACCCTGGAAGTTGTTGCTACCACCCCACTTTTCAGAGGAAAAAACAGAGGCCAGAGGCTTCAGTAATGTACCAGAGATACACAGCTGGTCGGTGGCAGAGCCCTCACTGTGGAGGAGGGCAGGTGCTCACCTGATAAAGAGCTGGTCCAGCACTTGTTTGATGGAATTGAAGGCCTGGTAATTTGTGAGAAAGATGTTTACAAAGGCGAGGTCACCCTCCAGGACGGCAGGCACCAGGGGCTCTACAAGCTTCTCCCAAGGGCCCGCCTTGGTGTGCACCTGGCTGTTCTGGGCTCTCTTCAGTGCTAACGTGTTTCCACACTGCAAAGGGGAAGAGCAGGAACACATGTTTAGCATTGGCCCATGAACCCCAGGAGCATGGGGCACTGCAGTTCCCTTCACCCAAGCCCTCTGACTTGAGACAAGAGGTGGGGCAGGAGTGCCTGTAGCAGAACAAGTTCCCAGCCTAAAAAATAGAATTGACCTGAGGGAATAATTGGATTATTTGATCCTTCCTGTCATTCCATCAGCTGATGAACAGTAGGACCTCCCTGTTTCACTGCCTGAGAAAACCATAATCCCCATGAGTCCTCATAAACCATTCCCTTCCTGAATTAAGGAATCCTCAAGTGGCTGCTCAGGGTCATGCAGGTCCGAAATTGGAGCCATTCCTGCTGGGGCCACATGATATTCCCTCAATCCTATGGGAGGCAGAGACTGCTCCAAACATGGAGGGAAAGGGTCTGCTCACATCTCATCCTCCCCCCTTTGGATGCAGTGTGAGAAGAAGTCAGAGATTATGAGAACAACTTTGATTCCCAAGGAACACACTGGTTTTTCTGTCATAGAATTAAAGGAACTTCTGAGAATTTCCAGCCATGGTGCTCCCTGCTCCAGGAAATGGGCAAATTCTGGGAGTTTCCAGGTGGGAGAAAGACCCCCCAGGGCTGAGGATCTGAACAGAAACCTCAGAGAAGAGCAATCCTGAATGGCTGGTTGGTGGGGCTCCACCCTTCACTTGACAATTGCAATACACAGCACCCAAATGGTGCCATTTTCCCCTGAAGCCAGATTGGCTAGAATTAAAGGGAATGTAAACAGCTGGACAGGGGGATACGGGGAACTGAACTGCTGCAGTCTTTTTGAGGCTCTATGGCTAAAGCTGTTAAATTTCCCTATGCATGTGTGTGACCTAGTCATCACTATCCTGGAAGTCTCTCCTGGCAGGCAGGGAGGGGAAACAGGCCATTAAGACACATTTAAGATGTTCCCTCCAGCACTGAGGAAATGGCCTCCGAAAGGAATCCCTTCAAGATCTGAGAGCAGGGAGAGTCTGAGTCACTGCTATATGCAGCCTCCCTTCTGGAATATTATTTAGCTGAATGAGGCCACTATTCCTGGCCTGAAAAGTTCAAGGGCATGTGTTATGTGAGTGTGCATTTTGCATGTGCATATACCATAAAGTGAGCTCCTTTATATCATATGATGAGCCCCTTTGCCTCATGAGTCAAAACCACCCTTGAGACATATAGTTCTGTACAGCTTAGAGAAGGTGTAAAGGACAGTCCAGTCCACTGATCCAGGGGACACCTGGGTTCAGGGGGTGACAAAAAAAACAAGAAAAATCAAAGGTAACCTTAGCTTCAGTTACCATTAAAACAATATGGGAATCTCTTTTTAGATGCTCCCACAAATGTGTGGAAAGTGACTTTCCACATAAGCATGGCTTCCTAGAGTGATAGGGTGGGCGATGGATGGAGTCTGAGAAGCCTTAGAGAGTGGGACTGTGGCCCCCACAGATGGCAAATCCATGTGGGGGTGGTGCTCCAAAGGAAGGCAACAGTTAGGAATCAGACCCTCTGGCCTTCCCCAGTTGTCTCAGGACCTGGTGTGGAGATGCCACCCCAAATGCTCTCACCTGGATGCAGCACTGGCAGGGACTCTTGCACTGCTCCTTGCCATTCCTTCCATGTGGAACTCTGTAAACACAGTGCCCGGTAGTCAGGCAGGAGGTTTCAGGAGGTTGCCTTGCGATCACTGCAGGGTGAGCACCCCATACTACCTCTGTGACCCAGATCAGGCACAGAAGGGTGACTGAATGCATCACCAACCCATGGGAATGGGACCTAGATCTAACATTTATAATGACCATTGCCTCCCCCACCACCACTTACCTTCCCAGCAGCCAAATGTGATTTAAGATGTGAACCTGAAGGGCCCACCAGGTTTCCAACCCAGACAACCTGCTCTGACCCAAGATGGTCCTGTTCCTCATGCCTCCCACACACTGAAGGGAGGGGGATTTGGGGATGCCAGGTAGGGGGAAAGTAGTGGCATGATTTGAATTGAATGACCCTGAGCTACACTATGTTACCTTCGGGAACCTTCTGGTCAATGGCCAGTGGATTCGAGGTTGAGGACTAAGTCAATGTCTATAAGGATGAGAAAAGGTCTTATTCCTAGTATTCCCAAGCCCAGTACTTCTAGAAGTAGGAATTCAGCAGGAGAACATCTTGCTTTCTCAAGTGTCGCCAACTAAGTGAGATGGGTAGGCAGTTATCTGTGTATTTTTGGTGCCTGGTTACCAAGGTTACAAGTTCTGTTATGCTCTATCTCCCAGGAAGTGATGTCACTTTCAAGGAAGTGATGCCACTACACTTAACTTACAGCCCTCCATGGATAAGACTTCCATGAAGGTCCCTCAGCACTGCTGGTTACTTATCTTCCTCAACCATGTCATCCTGTAAACTGGACAGTTTCACCAACATATCCCTTCCCACAGCTACCTGAGAAGGGCTGGGTGCAGACAGGGCTCCTGGCATGAAGAGATAGAGATGCATTCAAACCTCACTACTACTTATCAGTTTTGTGACCCTGGTCTTTTCATTTTCTCTCTCAGCACATCTCCAGTCTTCTCACCTATACAATAAGGAATATTCTAGGCTCTTAATCCTGGGTCACCAAGTGTATGTGAGATAATAACAGTAAAAGCCAAGGGCTGGTGTCTCAATAGGTAAAAGAATCTTATAGGTGGATGAATTATAAGAAGGGCTGTTTCATAACATGGAATACCACACACAACAGGGCTGGATACTGGCTGTGCAGTCTTGAGAAAGAACATTTCTTTTTTCATCTCATTTCTCAGTCTGTACCATGAAGAGGTTGAAATTAAATGCAAGTCAGATATGATCACTCTCTGGCATGAAACACTCCAATGACTTCCCATTATAATAGAATCAGAGCCAAGAGCTCAAATTACTGATGTTGTGTAGTCTTGCTCAAGCTGACCTCAAAGTTCAAAGTTTGTAGAAGACCCCAAGGAGTTGTTCTCTGGGCATAGTCTTGAAGATGAATCCAGCATGTGTGGGTGGGTTAAGGGAAGGGCAATGCAGGCAGGCAAAGGAGGGGGCTCTAAGATGGGCAAAGGCTTGGCCTGTGCCCAGGTGAAGAATGTCCCAGTACCTCTGGCATTGGGGTGGAGGGAGTATCCTGGGGAGCCTGTTATGACCAGAACACAAAGAATCTCTACTGGTGGAGTCTTGCACTGTATGTTGGGAATGACAAGGGTGATAAAGGGCACATGAGACAGGCTGTGTCATCACAGCCTTTGCAAGCCAGAGCTGGAACAAGCTTAGGGAATCCATGTCCACCCCTACCCAAGCCCAGATCCTGAGCATCAACCATGGGTTAGAAGTCCTACCTCAATGTTTTCCTTTGCACAGAGCTGGTGCAATGGTGGCCATCTGCCTCCTCTCAGGGTTGATAGGCTCATTGGAAGGCCCAGAGCTGACTACTTGTCAAAGAAGTTCTGGAGGAAAGGCAGTGCACAGGCAGGGCTCCTGGCCCTAATGACACTTACTCCTCATGCCTGGGTTAAGTTGGGTGAAGTGATTTCTTCCATGTCCAACAGCTCAGGGTCATGCTGGGAGTTATACCTAATTCCCTTTTCTTTCATCTGTCTCACATTCACACAATGATTCAACTGACTTTTATAGAATGCCTTCTGTATACACAGCAACATGGAAGAGGACTTTGGGCCTCCTCCATGCCTTCTTACAGCTTACAGCTGGGAGGGAGTAGAAATAGTATAACACCAAGGTAAATACTGACATAGAGGAGGAGCTCTTATGAGAAAATAGAAAGCCACCCTCTCCAGAGAGTGTACAAATCTAAGGAATGTTTGTAGAGGAGACAATGGTAGTAGTGAGTCATTGTGAATTGGGAGGTTGTGGAACAGACATGCTGCGAATGGCATTGCTGCCTGGGAGATGCATGAAAAAACATGTTCTGCACAAGGCCTTAGAGGTTACATGATGATGTTGGACTACAAAGGAAGGGAGGGCATTGACTGAACATAAAAGAATGACATGAAGATTAAGATTCAGGGACCACATTTCAAGGGGGTTTGCAAATCAAACATCATATGAGGGTTATAATTTTGTAATTGTCTGGTAATCCAACCAAGGTGAGCAGGATGTGTCCCAGAAAATGAAGCATAACAAGGATTATTATCTGTTTAATCAAGGTGTGAACCCTGAAATATAGCACTTACTGGGTTTATTAAAAATTTTTAAGGGAATTTAAAACAGAGGTTATATTTCCCTTGAGAAGAAGGACCTGAAGATGGCAGGACTTTGGGAGAAGAGCAAAGTACTGCTTTCCTTTGGAACCTGTCTCAGAATCTAGGTGACCTCACCATGACCTCCAATTTTGTCTTCTGGTGAGTTCTCCAAGTAGTAGATGCGAGGAAACCTTATTTACCTACACTTTTATAAGTCCTGACTATATTGAAACATTTTTTATATCAAAATAACAATATTTTATTGATTCAACTTTTGACTCACCGTACTCATTTCTTGTTTAGACTGTGTCCTTTTTCCATTTTTATCTTGAATCTATTCTATTGCTTTTAATTGCCTCCTCCAAGATTCTGTCTTTGCTGTTCATTAATGTCCACACTTGCCCCATGTGGCTATCAAATTTTAATTAAATTGAAATAAAACTAAAAATTCAGTTCTTCAGTAGCTCTAGCCAAATTTCAAGTGCCTAATAGCCACA
>JAQZBX010054803.1:0-18562 GCA_029593785.1 Cabassous unicinctus
AACATCTGAAGAAGTCTTGAGGTAGTTGAGGGTTAGTTATTCTCCCCCAAACTTCACTACCAGGCTATAAATAAAAGCAAATCTAAAAAAAAAAAAGGATGACAACAACAATAAAAGTAAATCTCAAACCGAATCCTGCCATGCAAACACTTACTTAAACATTGTTATCAATTTAGCATATAAAAGAGTTCATTCAACCTGTTCTGAAAGCTCTAGGAAATCCCAGTGAACTATCTATTTAAGTGCTCTAGAGATTCAGAGAGACAACTTCCCTAAGGAAGAAAAGCTATAAAGAGTTTATGGGAAAATCCTGTCAGATAATAGGTATTCCTGATACTGAGATAGGATGCCTTTAGTCATGGTATTATGTTCAGAGATGGGGTTGTCATAGGTTGAGAAATGATGATGATAATGATATCAGAAACAAATGATGGTGGTGCTGCTGATGATAAAAAATAAAAACTAACAATAAAAGTACCATCACATCATATTTACATCACAACATTGTTAATGTCTTGAGGGTATGAACTTTGTTTTATTCCACTCAATCTTCAGTACCTAAAATAGTGCATGGAATATAGTAGGCAATTAGTAAATTTTTGTTGCATGAAACAATGAGCAACAGCAACAATAAATATTGTGAGTAACTGAGTCAGGCACTGTTCTAAACTCTTTACATGTATTATTATATTTACTCACTGTATAAACCAATGAGAAAAGCAAGTTATACAAAGGAAAGCTTTTACTTACTTAAATGTTAAGGAAAGGAAGTATACTTATTAAGTAAATTTTTTGTATTACAAAAATTTATGCTTCAATTTCTTTTTATTTTGACTCTTTTAATTGAAATTTAAAAATTCATTGAGTTTCTTGCTTCAATAAGTAGAATCTAGAGGACATTCTTGAATTTTGGTTACTTGATTGAAGATTTTTGCATGGCCCCAAGAGAAACATTGCAAGCATCAGTTGTTTTATGGAGAATCATAAATGGAGCAGGTATAATACATTATATTAAATGCACAAATAATCCCATAACATTCTCTAGAAATTTGTGTTTTTTTTGTTCATTGGGAGTAAAGGTAGGAGTTATGTTGTTAAAACTTTGCTATCATCTTGTTTTCCTCTGCAATTCTGTCATTCTTTCATACATTTTTCATGCAGAGGCAATACAATATGGTAGAGAAAGCACAGGCTTTGGAATGTGAAAAAAAACTACATTAGAATCCTAGTTCTGTCATTTGACTGCTGTATGACATGGGCAAGTTACTTATCATCTTTGAGTCTTAGTTTCCTTGTCTATGAAATGGAGATAATCCCACTTAGTGTAAGGGTGTAGTGAAGATTAAATGAGATAGTGTATGTAAAGCTCTTCTTTCATAGCTGCTACCATTGCTGTGAGAATCTTGTGACATGTAATATAATTTTTATATTTAAAAAATGTAACTTGTTTTAGAAACACGTGAAGTGTGATGTACATGTAGAGAATATCTTTGAAAACTGAAAAATTTTATATAGCATCTATACAAATGATTAATTAGAAAAAAGTTAATCCAGTTTATAACAAATAACAGTGATAAAATACTAATCCAAAATAACTAAGGTAAAATTTTGAGCCTTAAGGCAAATGGTTCATTTTATAAATTATGTATTATTTCTGAATCTGTTATTTATTATGAGTGGCATGGCTTGACCGCATCCCATTGCTCTGTTTGAGTTGTAGATTCATTAGCAAATTCAGACATGAGGTAAGATAGCAGAAAGCATAAAATACTTGAGAGAAACAAAAGTGTTTTCAAACAATTTATATGAACTCATTTACATATAAATAACTGATATACAAATTATGAGTCATTCATCTGTATTTCTAAAAGCAAGTGTTCAGAGATATTTTGTTAGCCTATGTTGAACTGTTGCATATATTTTAAATATGGCATGCTAACACATATACACACATATAATGCATTTCTTTTTTAACGATCTATAATTCTTATAAATTTTTCCCAAATTGCTTTGAAATAATTTTATTTTGTTGTTATTTTATTTTATCAACACTTATTTTATCGTCTTTCTTTCCAGTGATGCTGATATAATTATCATTTTATGCCAATGATTGATTTTGTCTTTATTACAGCTGTATGAGTTTCATCTTTGTAATCATCTCTTGAATGTATTCAGAAATAGAATTATTTCCAATATACTTAGGAAGAAACAGAAACAGATTCTGTTAATTTTCAAACTTCAGACCCAATTCCTTTTCATTAACACATTTTTTACAGTAATTTTAAACACTTTTACTTATTGTCAAATATATTTAACCCCCATGAAAAATAATTTTCTTTAAAATTGCATAGAATTTGAAACCATGTTTCATACAGGGTAATCCTTCTCCTGGCTATTTTGCTTCCTTTTGTTTTATACAAGTCTTTCTATTCTATATAACATTCCAATAAATACATGCCATGGCTCTTCAGATTGTTACATAAAATGATTCACAACATCTTAAACCAATTTTGTTTCCCTGAGTACAGTACAGTGTTTAGACAAACTTTTCTTTATTCACCTAAAGTACTTCTTTTTTAATTAACAAAGAATCTTTTATTATTGAAAATGATATCCACAGTATAAATGCTATGTACATCCTGATGGTATTTTAACAAAAAAAAATAGAATCTATTTAGCTTCTGCCCATAATTATTCTGACAACTATTTCAGAGGACAATAGTCATTTAAAATCTAATGTTATCTAGTGCTTAATAAAGTTCCAATGAGAGCATTATAATTTATTGTATAGTGAAATCAGTGTTGGAATAAAAATCCCTAGCTTTTAGAGAGTAACTCAGTTGTGTCTTAGTTTTAAGAAAGTATCTTTAATGCATTGTTTAATGCCACCAATCTAACCATTGTTTTTATGAACATTGAAGAACATTTTAAGTTACATTGTTTTGTTTTATAATGTATTTGCAGTTGGGCTACAGCATATGATTTGATGGAGGATAAATAGTGAGCAAAACTTTTGTTTTATGTACATTAGCCTCTTATAGTTTATAACTAAGCATTTTGAAATACTGAACTGAATTTGACAGATACAAGTATTGATGTAGTGACCTGCCACTCATCTACAGTCATGCATAGTCTCTTGAACTCCTCATTAGGAAATAATGAGGAAGCAGTCATAAATATATTCAATTGATTATGCGTTACTACTGATACTTGCATTCTCTTTCGGTACTGGTTAGGTCTATTCTAGAGTTTTAATAGGTTGCAGCACATGCTGATGGAAGCATTAGATATACACCATCAAGAAGGAAATAACTCCTTTGCTTGATTTGATTTAGTGAAAATGTTAAATTCTGTTAGGATTTGGTTACCACAATACTAGCATTGGAGGTCACTTGCAGTTTCAGCTCATGCCCATAGGATTCTTTTGTGATCAGGAATGATTCTAGTTCGTGACCTACCTTATTCAACTGAATCCCATGGGCATGAGCTGTGTTTGCTTGGCTGTATCCATTGAGTTCTAACCAGGAAAAGATAAATAGAAATTAGAACAGGGAGATTTAATATTGGAACTTTGTTACAAAGGTCATGAAAGACTGAGAAGCCACATCAGGGATATTGAGGCCACCCTCAATGAGCAACAGCAAGAGACCACCCCTCCCTCTAGAGTGGAGATGCAATGGAGGAGTCAGCTGACATGGAAACCTAGGAATGGGGAACAGAGATAAGGAGCAGAGGAGAAGGATGAATAATAGATGCGAGGGCAAACAGATCCAAAATAAGCAGATTTGCTATGGGCTTTTGGAAGGAAAATGAGGAGAGAACAAAGCAAAGAAGATGATTTTGAAACTCTGGAGAAGAGAATAAGCCAAGTTAATAATAACAATAATGACAATGATGAAGATGATGATGATGACAGCAGCTAACACTTGTGGGCAGTCTGTGCTAGGCATTCTTCCAAGCACATTATATGTAATGTCTATTTTATATTCACAATAGTCTGATGAGTTAGGAACTATTATTTTCTCTGTTGTGCAGGTGAAGAAACTGGGGATAAAATAGCCAGAATTCAAACTTAAGCAATCTGGCTCCATAAATGAGGCTCTTAACCTTTACAGTACAACTACTTCTCAAAAGAAAATCTACGCTGTTTCCCTCTTGGCCATTCCATCCACCAGGCTACACAATTGATCAGGACCAAAGTTCATTTGATTGCAGTATACCAATTCTGGTAAGAAATAACAAAACATGTTGGATGCAATGCAGCTTTTATTAGAACACTTTTTTGTAATAGGTCACACAAGCACATGTTCGAAATGATGAAAGTATTTTTGAACCATATGAAATTGCTGTTTTTGTAGGTCAAAAACAGCTGAGTATAGGGGATTTCTTATAGTTCAACCTAATGCAAAGGGAATACAGTAAAGGTAATATCCCCCACCTCACTCCAGTTTCCTTTAAAGCAACTGCTCTTACAAATCTCTTACGTATCTTCCAGAGATGTTCTACAGACATACAATCATATATGTAGATATATTCCATTTTTCACACTATACTCACTGTTCTGCACTCTGTGTATTCTCATTTGACAGAGTATTTTAGAGACCATTCTTTTTAACAGCTGCTGAGTTTCCAATTATATGAATATATTATAATGTATTTAACCAGTACCATTCGATGTAAATTTAGGGTTTTTTCTCAGTCATTTGCTAAAACACAAGTATACTTTCTTTAATATATTTTTTGTATGTCATTTATATAAGTAAATACATAAAAGTAGAATTTCTGTTCCAAAGTATTTCTACCTTTTAATTGTTATAAATATTCTCAAATTGCCCTCAATAGAAGTTGGACCAATTTAAACTCCTATCAGCAATATATGATAGAGCCTGTTTCCCCAAACATTTGCAAACATGTTACCAATCATACTGAATTCTGCCAATCTGACATGCCCAAAATTCAGTATTATTGTATTTTTATTTTGCATTTTTCTTATTATGAATGAGAAGGATCATTTTTCATGTGTTCAAGAGCCATTAATGTTTCATTTTATGTAAATTATTAATATTTACCATAAGTGGGTCTTCGGACATTATATTATTATTTGTAGATACATTTTGTATATTAAGGAAATTAGTTATTTATTTGGGATTTGATTTACAAACACTTTTCCCAATTTTTTCTATGTGTTTTGTCTTTTTTCTGGTATGTGTACATGTGAACATGTTATGTCTCTGTGTATAGGTGTTTTTTAAAATGTTCTGTGTTCTTCAAAGAACCTTATATTATTCAGCCAAAGGAGTGCTGCTGCAAAATGCCAGAAATCTGTTGGCTTTTAAAAAGGTTATTTATAACCTTTACACAAGGCCATAGAAAGTAAGTTACTTCCTTCGCCAAAGTCTGTTGCCATGTGTTGGAGCAAGATGGCTGCTGGTCTCTGCAAGGATCCAGCCTTCCTCTTCCTCTTTAGGCTCCATGGTCCCAGCTTCTTCCAATCTCAGCTGTAGGCTGGAATAAGACTCGTCTCTCTTCCTAGGGCTCATCTCTTTCCAGGCTCAGCGGCACTGCTGTCTCCACAAGGCCAGCTGTAAACTATCAGGCTAATGGTTTGGCTCTCTCCCCAGGGCTCCAGCATAGAAACTCAGTTCCTTCCTCTACCATGTCATCATCTCTGTGAGTGTCTGCTCACCAAGGTGGCAGGGACTCCATGTCCTACTGACATGGCTGAATCAAAGCTCTAATCTTAATTTAATCAAGTGAAAGTGAAACCTCTGAATTTAATACATGCAAAAGGTATACACCCAAAGGAGTAGACCAGTTTACAAACATAATCTCTCTTTTTGGAATTCGTAAATAATATCAAACTGCCACAAAGCTCTTACTGGCAAAAGCAAACTATACCTACTAATCAAGAAATCTGAAGAAAAAAGTTATGTTATTAAAAGTTTCAATATTAATTGGCTCCTTTTGTAAGTTCTAGTGTTTTGTTGTTGTTGTTTTATTTTTATTGAAATTTATCATTCATTTATGAACATCCATAAACAATAATTGTATTGTATAAGTTGTGAACTTACAAAACATGCTTTCATCATACAGGGCTCCCATACATTACCCCACCACCAACACCTTGCATTGTTTTGAAACAATTGTTACAAACTATGAAAGCACTATTTATTTATATCATGTATTTCAAAGTTTCTATACTGGATTTTTTTTCATACAATGAACTTTATTTTTAAAGAAGTTTTAGATTACAGAAAAGTTACATTGAAAGTATAGGGGATTCCAATATACCCCATGTCCTCCTCTCTCACATTTTCCCCTATTAATAACATCTTATATTAGTGTGGTACATTTGTTACAATCGATGAACAAATATTGAAGCATTGCTACTAACCAAGGTCTATAGTTTACATTATATTTTACAGTTTGCATCATACAATTTTATAGGCTTTGACAAAATATACAATGGCCTGTATCTGCCATTGCAATGTCATGCAGAACAATTCCAATGCCCTAAAAAGGTTCCATGTTCCACCTATTCTTCTCTCCTGCTCACCTCAGAACCTGTGGTAACCACTGCCTTTATATATACTGGATTTTAAATTTTAAATCTATTTTGTAAAAGTGCTCATTGTATGTGTGAGATACTGTGTCATTTGAGATGAATGAAACATTATTTCTTGTTACTAGACTGTATTCATAGAAAAGTAAAAATAGAATTAAAAGACCTTTAAGCATATTTTCTTCTAATCCTTGTTTCTAATTAATGGAAACAATTTGGAAACCTTTTCCCAAAATTGATTCATAAAAAGTTATCAACAGGGAAGCCAATGTAGCTCAGTGGTTGAGCACCTGCTTCCCATGTAGAGGTCCTGGGTTCAATCCTGGTACCTACTAAAAGAAAAAGTTATCAAATTGTATGGTACTATTACTAATGCTACAGACAGGACATTTGTTAGGTAAACTATAGAGTTGTATATGTAGCTATAAAAATGTAAAATAAAACTTTAATATTTTTCCTAGAGAGAAAAGGGAAGGATAATCAATATTAGTAAAGTATTTTGATTGATGCAATATTTAAAGAGATGGTAGACTTCTTATAAAATATTTTTTAATTAGGAAAGTTATAGGTTTACAGAAAAATCATGCATTAAAAATAGAGCTCCCATGTATTGTCCTATTATTAACACCTTTCATTAATATGATATATTTGTTACAATTGAAGAGAGAACATTTTTAAAATAGTGCTATGAACTATGTAAACCCATGGTTTACAATAGGGTTCACTGTGTGTTTAAATCAGTCCTATATTTTTCTAAAAATTTTGCTCTACTAACATATATACAAACTAACATTTGCCCTTATATTAGTCAGCCAAAGAGGTGTGGATGCAAAGTACCAGAAATCTGTTGGCTTTTATAAAGGGTATTTATTTGGGGTAAAAGCTTATGGTTACAAGGCCCTAAAGAGTCCAACTCAAGGTTGGTTTCTCACCAAAGTCAGTTACTACTTATTGAAGCAAGATGCTTGCTGATCTCTGTGAGGGTTCAGCCTTCTTCTGTCTCAGCTACATGCTGGCATAGGGCTTGTTTCTTTCCAGGCCTTCTTAGCTGTAGGCTGCAAACTATCAGGTGAATGGCTCATCTCTCTTCCTGAGACCACAGGATCAAAGTTCTCTCCTCTGCCGTGTCTACGTAGCGCTCTCTCTTCCTGTGTGTCTTCTTGAATCAGTGTCCATTTATATAGTCCACGAAGGGGGCGGGGAGTCAACCCTGAGTTACACTCTATTGACATGGTTGTATCAAAGCCCTAATCTTAACATAATTTAATCAAAGACATCTCAGCTGAATCTAATACAATCAAAGGGGATCACACCCCAAAGAACAGACCAGCTTACAAACATAATCTTTCTCTTTTCTGGGGTTCATAAATAATATCAAACTGCCACACTCCACCCTCTGAACCCCAAAAAGAAATTACAATATTCAAAAAACCTTAAATCCTTTCAGTAAGCAATGCTAATTACAAAATCACACCACAATCAGTTTATAGAAATACAGTATGTCTTGGGGCAAAGTCCCCTCTGGTTGTAGACCTGTGAAACCCACAAAACAATTTATTTGCTTCCAATATACAAAGGGACAGACATAGGATAAACATTTGCATTACCATAAAGAGAATTTGGAAGGGAAACATGAGTTGCTGGTTCCCAACAGTTCTGAAAACCTGTGGGGCATACTCTATTAGATTTCAAAGTCTGAGAGTTATTCTCAAGATGATGGTTTCTTCTCCTTGGGGCCTCATGGGGGCCCACCCTTTCCACAGGCTTTTCCAATGGCCAGTTTCTTGGTTCCAGCCTCATCAAGCATCTGGGTGGTGACTGAGCTCCAGACCTCATCCTTAAAGAATGTTGGGGTGATGGCCACACTTTACCCAATCTCTGGGGTAAAGTCTCAACTATCTTAGTACAGTGAGGTGGCAGCAACATTGTCCCTAATCTCTGGCATACAGGCCCATTCTCAGAACAGTGAGGTGGTGACCTGGCCTTCCCTAATCTATAGGGAACAGGCCCACCCCTCTCAGAGCAATGGGGTGTCAACCTCACTCTCCCCAATGAATGGGTAACAGGCCCACCCCTCTCAGACCTCACTCTCCCCAAATGTGCTGCAACCTCTATGTAGCCTGGAGTGGCAAAACTTTCCCTGAACAGTGGGCTGGAACAGCCACCCTCCTCAAATCCTGGGACAAACTCACCCTTTCCATACACATGGGTGGGGTTTCTCTCTCGGGCCAAGGAGATGTCTTAATTCAAGACCTTATTGTGGCAGTTTGATATTATTTATGAATTCCAAAAAAGATGTTGGCTATGTTTTTAAACTTGTCTATTTCTCTGGGTAGAATAACACTTTGATTGTATTAGATTCAGCCGAGACATCTGATTAACTTATGTTAAGATTAGGTCTTTAATTCAACCATGTCATTAGAGTGTAACTCAGCATTGAGTCCCAGCCCCTTTGGGCTGATAAAACAGACTCTCTCATGGAAGTAGATACACAGGAGAAGAACACAGAGGAATAGAGACAGCTCCATAGACAGAGGCCCCTGGAAGAGAGATGAGCCTGACAGCCTACAGCTGCAGCTGAGCCCAGAATGAAATGAGCCCTGGGGAGAGAGACGAGCCTTATGCCAGCCTACAGCTGAGATTGGAAGAAGATGGGACCATGGAGACTTAAGAGGAAGAGGAAGCCTGAACCCTCACAGACACCAGCAGCCATCTTGCTCCAACACATGGCAACAGACTTTGGTGAGGGAAGTAACTTACTCTCTATGGCCTTGGGACTGTAAGCTTCTACCCTCAATAAATACCTTTTATAAAAGACAACAGATTTCTTGTACTTTGCATCAGCATCCCTTGGCTGAGTAATATACTCAGCTTCCAGGGTTTGTGTTTAGGTCTTTGATCCATTTTAACTTGAATTTTGTATATGGTGTGAAATAAGGGTACATCTTCGTTCTTTTGAAGATGAACATCCAATTTCCCCAGAAATATTTGTTGAAGAGACTATTCTTTTCCAATTGAGTGAACTTGGCACAATTATCAAAAATCAGTTGACCATGAATGTGAGGGTTAATTTCTGAGCTCTTACTTTGATTCCATTTGTCTATATGTCTTTCCTTGTGCTAGTATGTTGCTATTTTGATGGCTGTGTCTTTGTAATACATTTTAAGATCAGGTAGTAAGAGTCCTCCAGCTTTGTTCTTTTTCTTCAAGATGGCTTTCACTCTTTGGGGCCCCTTACCCTTCCATGTATATATATATATTTTTTCCTATCTGGTTGCATCATCACCTTTTTGGTGTGTCACTTTGCTGCACAGGGGCCTGCGCCTCTCCGCGTCATGCAGGGTTTGTGCCTTTCTGTACTGCACAGGTCTGGGATACCTTTTTTCTTTCTTTCTTTCTTTTTTTTTCACCAAGAGGTCCTGTGGATCGAACCCAGGTCCTCCATATGGTAAACGGGAGCTCAATTGCTTGAGCCATAGCTGCTTCCCTTCCATATATATTTGACGATTGGCTTTTCCATTTCTGCAAAGAAAACTGTTGGAATTTTTTTGGGGGATTGCTGTATATCTGTAAATTGCTTTAGGTAGAATTGACATCATAACAATATTTATCATCCAATCCATGAACACTGAATGTCTTTCTATTTATTTGAGTCTTCTTTGTTTTCTTTTAGCAATGTTTTCTAGTTTTCTGTGTCTAAGTCCTTTATATCCCTGCTTAAATTATTTTTAGATATTTGATTCGTTTAGTTGCTATTGCAAATGGAATTATGTTCTTGATTTTTTTTCTTACTGTTCATTATAAGTGTATGGAAATACTACTGAAGTCTTTGCATGTTGATCTTGTACCCCACCATGTCACTGAATTTTTTCATTGGTTCTAGTAGTTTTGCTGCCCATTTTTTCAGGACTTTCTGTATTTAGGTTCATGTTATTTGCAAATATTGACATATTTATTTTTTCCTTTCCAGTTGATATGCCTGTTATTTTTTCTTTCATCTAATTGTTCTAGCTTGAACTTCCAGTACAATGTTGAATAACAGTGGTGACAGTGGACATCCTTGCCTTGTTCCTGATCTTAGAGGAACTGTGGGCTTTTCATATATGCTTTTTATATTGTTGAGGCACTTTCCTTGTATTCTTAGTTTTTAAGTGTTTTTTTTTCTTTTTCTTTATTAGAGAAGTTGTGTGTTTACAGAACAATCATGCATAAAATACAGGATTCTCATATACCACCCTATTAACATGTTGCATTGGTGTGGAATATTTGTTACACTGGTCGTAGAACATTTTTATAATTCTATTATTATAACAATTTATAATTGCCCATGGTTTTAATTAGGGTTCACTGTTTGGGTAGTGTAATTCCATGGATTTTTAAAAAAATTTATTCTAACATTTCCTCTTTTAATCGCATTTAGATATATATTACAATGCTCTTACTTAAATTCACAATGTTGTATTACCATCATCACCATACATTGCCAAAACATTCCCATAATTTCAAATAGGAACCATGTACATTTTAAGCTTTAACTTCCCATTCCCTATCCCCACTCCATCCTTTGGTATCTAGATACTGACTCTGTGAACTTGTTTATTCTAAATGTTTCAAATCAGTGTGATCATACAGTATGTGTCCTTTTGTGTCTGACTTATTTCACTAAACATGATGTTTTCAAGGTTCATCCATGTTGTCACATGTATCAGGACTTCATTTCTTCTTACAGGTGAATAATATCCCATTATATGTGTATACCACATTTACACACCATTGTTCACAGCAGCAGCATTATTCACAATTGTCAAAAGATAGAAGCAACACAAGTGTCCATTAACCGATGGATAAATAATTATTTTTATTAAGAAAGCATGATGAATTTTGAAAAATGCCTTTTCTGCATCAATTAATGTGATAATTTGTTTCTTTTTCCTTCCTGCTGTTAAATTGGTGTATTACATCAATTGATTTTCTCATCCTTGCATACCTTGGATAAGTCCCACTTTACCATGGTGAATAATTATTTTAATGCATTGTTGTATTCTGTTTGCTAGTATTTTGTTGAGGATTTTTTCATCTGTATTCATAAGGGATAGTGGTCTGTAATTTACTTTTCTCATGGTATCTTTATCTGACTTGGTATCAGGGTGATTTTAGCCTCATGGAATGATTAAGGGGTATTCCCTCTTCTTCAATATTTTGGAAGAGTTTGAGCAGACTTGGAATTACTTTTTCTTGGAATGTTTTGTAAGATACACCTGTGAAGCCATCTGGTCCTGGGCTTTCTTTGTGGGGAGGCTTTTGATTACAGATTTACTCTCTTTACTAGTTATTGGTTTTTGAGATCTTGTATTTCTTCTTGAATCACTGAAGGTAGTTTGTGTGTTTTAAGAATTTGTCCATTTCATCAAGATTATCTAAGTTTTGGGCATGCAGTTTTTTATAGTGTCCTCTTATAGTCCTTTTGATTTCTGTGGGGTCAGTAGTAATGTCCCCTTTCATTTCTGATTTTAGTTATTTGTGTCTGCTTTCTTTTTCTCATTGTCATTCTAACTAAAGATTTGTCAATTTTACTAATGTTTTCAAAGAACCAACTTTTTTTGTTGATTCTATTGTTAGTTTTTTTCTATTCCATTTTTCTCCACTCTAATCTGTTATTACCTTCCCTCTGCTTGCTTTGAGTTTAGTTTGCTCTTCTTTTTCTGATTCTTCTAGTTTTGAGGTTAGGTCTCTGATTTGCTCTCTTTCTTCTTTTTTATTTTATGTACTTAGAGCTATAAATTTCCATCTCAGCACTGCCTTTGCTGTATCCCATAAGTTTTGGTAGATTGTAATATCATGGTCTCTAGCCTCAAGATATTTCTTAATTTCCCTTGTCATTTATCTTCTTTGATTAATTGACTTTTTAAGAGTATGTTGTTTAATTTCCCTATATTTGTGAATTTTCCATTTCTTCCTCTGTTATTGATTTCTAGCTTCATTCCCTTGTGGTGAGTGAAAATACCTTGCAGGATTTCAATACTTTTTAATTTATAGAGACTTGTTTTGTGAATGAAGATATGGTCTATTGTGGAGAATGATCCATGTGCACTAGAGAAGAATATGTTCTGCTGCTGTTGGGTGAAGTGCTCTATATATATCCTCTTGATCTAACTGGTTTAGAGTATCATTAAAGTATTCTATTTCCTTATTGATCTTCTCTCTAGATGTTCTCTCCATTTTTGAAAGTGGTGCATTGAAATCTCCTACTGTCAATCCAGAACTGTCAATTTCACCCTTCAAATATTTGCTTCTGTTAATATTTGCTTCATTCATTTTTGGGCTGTGCTGCTAAGTGCTTATATTTATAATTGCATGTCTTTTTGTAGAATAAACCCATTTATCAGTATATAATGACATTCTTTGTCTCTTGTAACAGTTTTTTACATAAAGTCTATTTTATCTGATATTAATTTTGCTATGCCAGCTCTCTTTTGGTTACTACTTTCATGGTATATTTTTCCATCCTTTCACTCTCAATTTACTTTTGTCCTTGAATTTAATGTGAGTCTCTTGCAACATATGTTTAGGTCATGCTTTCTTTCTATTCAGCCAACCTCTGCTTTGTGACTTGAAAGCTTAATCCATTTATGTTTAAATTAACTACTGATAATACAGGACTTTATTCTACCATTTTGCACTTTTGTATTTGTAAGTCTTATACTATTTGACCCTCAATTCTTCTGTTAATTCCTAATTCAATGTATATTTGATTTTTTTGTATTTACCATATTGCATCCCTTCTCCTTTCTCTCTGATTATATTTTATTTTAATATCTTTGTGGTTACCATGCTGTTAAAAAGTTAACATCCTAACTCTATAGCAATCAAAGTTCATTTGATACCAACTTATCTTCAATAGCATATACATACTCACTTCCTATGTCCTTCTGCCCCCACCTTTTTTGTACTTGTTACTAATTGTATCTTCATATATTTTGTGCCCAAAACTATAGGTTTATTATTACTTTTTATGCATTTGAATTTTAGCAACTATAAAATGTATGTCATGGGGTTACATACCAAAGAATACAATACAATAATACTGGCATTTATAATTGTCCATATGGTTAGCTTTACCAGAAATCTTTATTTCTCTATGCCACTTTGATCTGCTGTTTAGTGTCCTTTCCTTTCAATCTGAAGAGCTCCCATTAGCATGCTTGTAGAGCAGGTCTAGTGGTAATGTTCTCCGTCAGATTTCATTTATCTGAGAATGTCTTAATCCCTCCCTAATTTTTGAAAGTCTCACCATATATAAAATTCTTCATTGGTAATTTGTTTTCTTTCAGCACTTTAAATATTTTGAACCTCTGTCTTCTTGCCTCCTTAGCTTCTGATGAGAAATCGACACTTATTCTTATTGGGATTTCCTTTTACATAACTCATTGTTTTTTTTTCCTTACTGCATTCAGAACTGTCTCCTTGTCTTTGGAATTGTACAATTTGATTTCTATGTGTCTGGACTTGATTCTTTTTGAGTTTAACCTGTTTGGGGCTTGTTGTGTTTCTTGAATGAGCATATTCATGTCTTTATTTAAAAAGTTGTTTTGGTGGATGGACTGATTCCTGGAGCTTCCCTCTCCACCATCTTGCCACAGTCATCTACTATAGCATGTTTCTTGATTTAAAAATTAATATATAAACCCCATGGAGAACTTGGAAAACACAGAAAGCTCTAGAGGAAAAAAATAAAGATTTCTCACAATCCTACCACCCAGTTAACCACAGTTAATATTTCACAAACACTTTTGTAGTAGTTTGTACATTATATAATAGGCAGTTGATGTGCATCTTTATTATAAAAGTGATATTCTGTAAATGCACTTTTGTACCTAACTTTTTAAAACCTCACATTATACTTAAGCCTTTCCCATAGTATTAAATATTTCCCATAATATTCCATATTGTTTATGTGCTGTCATCAGTTTAATAATTCTCAAATTGTTGAAAATTTTTACATATTTTTCTTATAAATAACTATTAAAAATAACTCTGTGATGAATTATGATTAAATGTACATTTTTGTTTCTATTTCCAATTATTTTCTTAGTGTTATATTTCTAATACTGGATTTACTGAATCAAATATTAAACAGGTTTTTAAGGAACTTGATACATATTGCTGAATTGTTTTCCAAAAAGATTTTTACCAGTTAAGCCTCCCATTAGCCAAGATTGAGATTACCTCTTTCTTTTCATTCTTGCCAAACAAGAGTATTTTTAAAATCATTGATAATGATACACATTTTAAAATGCTATCTTATTTTAACTTGTTTTAAGTTTTGAAATACTGTTTTGTGAATCATTATTACATGTTAAGCCTACTTGATAACTGTTAACAATTTAATTTAAGTATTCATTAGTTATTAGCATTAACAATTTTATTTTCATTGCAAAGCATTTTCTTAGTGCTGAGCTAAATCTTAGCCTGGTTTACGTCCATGATGTCCCATAACCATTAATTTCTTCCTTCATTCATTATAGTAATCCCACAAGATTTTACTGAACACTTAATATACACCACTGCACTAGGACCTGGATATACAGTGCCATTAAAGAACTTATGTTCTGGCTCATTTAATGAAGTTGCCTTCTTTATCATCATTACACCCCATTTCTACTATATAACTCTGATTCCATTCTTCCTCACCTCCTTTTATCCTATTAACTTCTGAAAAACAAGTATGTCCCATTTCACCATGTGTGATGGTTTGAACCTGTATGTACCCAAAAAAACATGTTCTGAAATCTAATCCATTCCTTTGGGTGGGATCCCATTGCATGTAGCTCCTTTTGATGAGGTTATTACAGTTAAGGTGTGTCTACCTCAAACAGTAGAGGTCCTAATCTTATTACTAGAGTCCTTTATAAATGGAATGAAATTCAGACAGAGAAAATTCCACAGAGGGATCAGCCAGAAGCTGAAATCAATGGAACCTGGAAGAAAAGGGAGAGACCAGGAGGTGCGACCATGTGCCTTGCCTTGTTACAAATTAGGGACCAAAGATCACCAGCAGCCAGCCCCAGAACACCAATTTTGGGAGAAACCATCACTCAACCCATTTCATGGTATTTGCTTGAGTAGCCTAAGAAGTGAAAGCACCATGGAACTCATTTGACTTGAATTTCTATCTCATCAAATCCAGACTCTTCTTCCAGACTTTCAAGGTTAGAAAGCATTAGTCACTTTCCTTTCTATCTATTTGATTTTATTTTCTGTGACTTCTCAACATATTTGCTCTTGCAATAATCTCCCCATTACAGCACTCTTCAAAATCATTCTTCACATCACTCATGTTATTCTTCTCACCTTATCCGTTTTCTCCATCTTTCAAGGCCAGTATGTAGCTGAGTGAGAAATGCACATAATGTCACATCTGGGTTCCTGTCACAGTTCCATTAACTCTAAAAACTGTGTGACCTATAGTAAGTTAAATGAGATAAAGCATCTAGCATATTTCCTGGTACACAAAAATACTAAAAATTTTCTCCCACCCTCACCCCACATAGTTTTCCATGAAGACTACCCTAAACATACACTATGTCCTCTGAATTAATCTTTCTCTCCTCTGATTTTCAAATTCTCTCTATGTCATGCAAACCAATGCTATCTTGCAATGATGTTATTTATAATTTTTCCACAACTAAATTTTAAGTACCTTCAAAGCTTAAGTGAACATTTTCTCCTTGTGCATCCATTACCCTGATCCCCAGAGCACCTGTTTTAATTCTGAGGATATTAGGCATTCAACAAATGTGTAGTGGTTGGTTTGTCTATATTTAGAGTTAGGATAACAATGTGAAACTTTCTTATATCTATTGATAAAATACAATTCTAGAAAGATATATCATTTGAGGACTCTGGTACTTCTTTTTTCATCTTATTGTGGTCCTTGCTAATGTTGATTTGTTTACAGATAAATGTACACAAAATTTTAGCAAGAACCATTTTATGGCTCACAAAATCCATGTTATTGAAAGTCAATTTTAGTACTTCTAAATCGGTTTTAGGATTGGGGGGAGGGAATGGAATAAAACTGTAGTAATTTAAAATATCATATGATAGAGGAACAAGGAAATTAACATATTTAATTATAGGTTTTGAATGACTTCAATGGAAACTCAGTTTTTTCAAGGGATTATCCAGGAACTGAGCCTTTATTACCGGAGGCCACTTGGACCTCCATTTAACCAGTTTCTGACAAATTCATTAACAGAAATAATGTAATGATTGTGAATAACCACCAAGTATAGGAAATAAGGACCTCTTTGAATGATAAAGCTTTTAAACAAGAAAAATATTATGCATTTGCTTGAGAATAGTGAAAAGTGTGAACTAATTTCATATTGTCCTACGAATTTTGAATGTGTTATTTCTGGCAAGCAGTTCTCTTTAAAATTGTATATATTTAGTTCCTTGCCAGGGAGGTGAGAGAAAAACATTAGCAACCTCTTTATACCCAGCTGGGGCCAGGTGTTGTTCATTAACATGTAAATAGTGCAATTACTGCCAAATAAGCTTTTTTAAAAAAAACATTAAAATCTATGGGAACACAGTTATATCAACAATTTAAAATATATATACATCTTAGTACTCTAGGTTATTACAAAGCATATCTTATAACTTGTAGTCTTAATTACATAGGGCTTCAATTTGCTGTTCTTTTGCAGAATGTCACATCAATGGCTAGAATAAAAAAAGTGTTGGTTGGGTCTTATGATCAGAGTCAAATACTGAGATGTTATTATAGATTACATTGATAGTCAGCTATTTGGTAATAGATATTCATCCATTCATTTATACTGTGTGTGAAGAACTGTGTTAATGCAAGGCATTCAGTGATGAACAAGCAGACATGGAGGGTATAGTATAGCTGAGCTCCACAAATAAACACTCAAAAAACATGCAAATAAGCACAAACATAGATCAATATTGTCCTAAGCATTCTCATGTAAAATAATACGGTTCCATTAGAAAACATCATGAGGTTGGGTGGGCACAGTTTGGGGTGGACAGGGTTAGGAATCTATCTATGAATGAGCAACATTTCAGCTGAGAACTGAAGGATGATGAGGTGGTAGGCAGCTGAAGAGTGGGAAAGAGCATCCTAGGAAAAAAAGAACAGTATATATGAAGGCTGTGAAGCAGGAAAGAGCTTGATTACTTCAAGGAAATGACAAAAAGAATCTATAACTACTTCAAGATAGTGATTGCCTCTGAGGAGCAAGGGAGTAGAATCGAGATTGTAAGAGGTAAGAATGGGACTTCATGAGTAACTGAAATATTCAATTCTTTTTAAAATTTTTTAATTTTTTTTATTTTAAAAAAGCTTTAGATTACATAAATGTTAAACAAAAAATATAGGTGATTCCGATATGCCCCACTCCCTCCCACTCCGACATTTTCCCACACTAACAACATCCTTCATTAGTGTGGTACATTTGCTACAATTGATGAACACATATTGGAGCATTGCTACTAAACATGGACTATTGTTTACATTATAGTTTACACTCTGTCCCACACAATTTTGTAGGTTATGACAAAATATATAGTGGCCTGTATCTGTCATTGTACTATCATGCAGAAAGATTCTAATGTCTCAAAAATGCCCCATGTTCCACCTATTCTATCCTCTCCCTCCCCTCAGAACCTCTGGGGACCATTGCCTTTATATCAATGATACAAATTCTCCCATTACTAGAATAATAATAAGCCTGTAATAGAATAATAATGAGTTAACATTTGTTATTTTTCCGTGGTGGGTGTATTAGTCAGCCAAAGGGCTGCTGATGCAAAATACCAGAAATCTGTTGGCTTTTATAAAGTATATTTATTTGGGGTAGAAGCTTACAGTTACCAGGCCATAAAGCATAAATTACTTCCCTCACCAAAGTCTATTGCCATGTGTTGGAGCAAGATGGCTGCTGATGTCTGCCAAGAGTTCAGGCTTCTTGG
>JAQZBX010054804.1:0-18564 GCA_029593785.1 Cabassous unicinctus
TTTTTAAAGAACAATAAGATGACATAAATTGTAAAGAATTATGATTGGTGGATATTTGGGGCTTTGCTTTCCAAATGTCCTTCGAGTTAGTTTACTGACTTCTCTGTCTTGTGGCTGATTCATGGAGTCCAGATGTCCTCAGAAACATTGTTGCTTTTGGTTTTGCATACCTTGGCAATTTGTGATATCTGGAGATGTGCACAACAGTGACTTCCTGAATGGCTTCCTGACTCCATTCTAAATACCTTAGCCACTGTAACGCCATTTTGTTTCATCTCTTTTCTCACCTGATTATGATGGAAAATGCATATTTTGCTTACAGAAAAGAGAATGATCTGCTTCTGATATAAGATAAACAAGGTGGGCCACTGGTGCAAAGGCATTAAAATATTTTTATACCAATTTTGCAAGTCAGAAATAGATCATAAAAACCTTTTTATAGCATAAATGGAAGGTAGATGACATTTGAGGGAAGTTTACCAGTAAAAGGAACATAGAAATGAAATAGTAGCTATTTAGGAATATGATCAAGATACATATATATTTTGATAAGTGAAGGATAAAAATATTGTCTAGGTCCTAGAATTTTAAAGTCAGCTATTAAATGCTATTAATTTAATGCTATTAAAGCATTAACAATTGAAATTGAAAATCTAAAATAATTTTATTTTAGGGGATAAGTAAATTGGCAAATACTTCATTAAAAAACACCCTATTTAATTTCATATTTCACTTCTTGAAAAATCCTGTTAGGAAATGTTGTGCCATAAATTATGTACACTCTTACAGGAGATCATTTTGTAGTAATTTAAAAAGTATACAATAAGTATGTTTTCTCAACGTGAAAATGTCCATAATCTACAAATTTCAAAAGCTTAGAAGTTGTGTGATTTTTATAACCTTGAAGGATTTGAATTACTTTAAGTTTTGCACATAAATTAAAACTTTAAAAATATATTTCTATCTTACCATTTCAATTTGATTAATTCATATTATATATATTATAATTAAACTGTGATTTCAAAATTTTGATGAGTCATCTATTTTTAGGTTCCTGCAAAATTAGAAAACTTGATAGCTTATTCTAGTGATATGTCTTACAAATATATCCCCAAGAGAAGAGCTATGACTTTGTTCTGAAATCTTGTATTCAATATTTTGTGCATGTTTAATATGCTACTAGAACCCTACTCTTTTAAAGTCTGAACTTTGGCGAATCACCATTCTCTAGTTCCTGTTAATTTTGAATTCTTTTGTCACTACCTAATGGTAACTTCTGAATCAGTTCTCAATTAGATCCTCTAGGTGCTGAGTGCTTTTTAGGAATTGCAAAATAGTAGTTTTTACACAGCTCCATTGTATTCCTCTGCTTGTGACTTTTTGACAGGGCAACCTGTGAGGAACTCATCCAGATGCCTTCAGGCCTTCTCTGACTTCATCCATTTCTCATTACGAAACTATTCAATGATGGAATTTACAGCCTGGAGGCCCAGCAAGCCTGTTCAAGTCAAGTTATATTGTACTTTCCAAAAGGAACAAAACTATGTTGCCAAGTATAATCATGACCATATTCCTCTTGCACAACACTGCAGAAATATAAGGAGCCTTTTTGCCACAGAGGAAGCACAAAGCAAGGTTGAGTAATTTGTTTGGCATATAGTAATTGGACTTAAAATGACACCATTTATCTTTTCAATTTTTCATTTATTCAGCAAATATTTATTGAATATCTACTGTAAGAAAGGAATTTTGAAAGATAGTAATATAAAAAAAAATTCTATTGCATGTTTAACTGGATTGATCACAACTTCCAGAATCACGCTTTAAAAATAATTGTAGTTGTAGGAAAGATTCTCTTGCTTATGACCATTAATAGGATTATCTATTAAATATGATTTCTATAGTTGGTTTAAGGCAGGATTTTATCAAGATGGATGTACAATTTTAGTTTATTTCAAATCTATAAGTTAATCAAATAAATCCTTTGTAAGATTTTATTTTATCTGAAATCCTTCGAGCTAATCAAATAAATCTCATGACCAAATGATGTAACATAGCACAATACTTAATTTCTTAACATTAAACCATCTTTATTTTCTTAGAGAAAATGGTTCATTGTTTAGGATTCTCGCATGTATGTTCAATAAGGGGATTTGTCTATAGAGCCCTTCTGTGAAGACTCTTTGACAGGTTTTTATCAGAGTTATGCTGGCTTTATAATGAAATATGTAATTCACAATCCTATAACAGACTCTGAAGCATTTATATGGCATTTGCATGTGTTAATTACTGAAGTCTTGAAATAAATCACGGTTATAATAATCTGGCCCCAGAGTCTCTACTGGAGATTTTTCATTATTTTAAAATTATCTATACTGGGTATTTTTAAATCAGGCCTTAAAAAAATTGAATGAATTTTGACCAGTTGTATTTTTTCAGAAAGATATCCATCTTACTGAAATTTTCAAGGTTATTAAAATCCAGCTACCAAGTATGTATTGGTATTCCTAAACCTGTCCATGCATTAAAATCATATGAAGAGATCATTATAAACGGAACGTCCCAGAATACTGAATCCCAATGTATTGAGACAAATTATCTCTTTTAGTCAATAGCTGGAGTTTGGAAGGTTCTTGATTGGACACAGGTTTTGTAAGTATCAGGAACATGACAACTGACTGCCATTTGATAAACATTATTTTGGTAATTTTTATTTCTTCCTAAGTACATTACCAGGTCGTATCTTTTGCTTATTTTCTATTATGTCTTTTTCTTATTGATTTGCAGAATATTTTTACATATTGCAAATATTAATCCTTGGTCTGGTTCTATATGTGCTTATGCTTTAACATTTTTGCTTAATAGAAGTTGTATATTTTTATGTAGTCAAATCTTTAATTGTATCCATTGCAGTTTCTGGAGATTAAGAACATTCTCTAAAAATTATACAAAATGTGTTTGTGTTTTCCTTATAATTATACATTTAAATTTTTTCATTTAGATGTATTTAATAAGTGGAGTGGCAAGGATATAATTTCTTCAAAATGACTACACTGCTTTATAATCACCATTTACTGGATAATAAGATGATTATATACAATATATATTAAATAATATATACTTGGCTTATGGTAACTTATTTATAAAAACTGATTTAAATACCAGCTAGTCATTTATTAAATAAACATACATGCACGAGTCTGTATGTGGATCTTCTCTTCAGTTCCAGTGACCACTGTTTTCATTCCACTATCTTCACAGAATCAGTTTGATAACTGGCAACAGAATCGCCCCACTTCCTCCTTGTTGATATTTCCAATATTTTTCTTCTCTGGTATTCCAGATAGTCTCACATTCTTCTCAATATCCCATTGATTGAGGAAAAGAATTGCATTAAATCTGTAGGTTATTTTAGAAACATATGTATTTCTGTGGCTTTTAGAAATTCTTTATAGTTTTCTTTATGTACTATAAATTTCCTTTTATACTTATTCTTCATGATTTATTTTTATTATACCGGCTAATACATAAGCTGCTTGAGAGCAGGATTCTTGTCTTGTTTTTATTTGTGTACCTCAATGCGTACATGACTGACAATGTTTTGTGTTGGGTTTAATTGAATACTTTGCTTGAGATATGACGGAAGATAAGTTTAGATTTTATATATGGCTATAAAGCACTTTATTTCAACTACAAGATTTTAAAAATCCCACAAAATATATCTAATTAATATTCAAATGCCAAGGGCCATTTCCTTTATTACAAATTCCAATAAAGCACTATTTCAACTGCAGCACATTTTCCTCTCAGTTGTATCTGTCTTTGTAGAAAACTATACAGTACTTGCAGAAGTTAAAATCATCACTGTTTCATCATAGCCCACAGTAGGGCACATGATATTTCTCCTCTCCTGACAATGATGCTGTTTAACATTCAATTATTTTATTTAAAAGAGGATCTTAAGCTCCTTCTATGTATCAAGCATTATTTATAATCTATATCCTTCAGGGTTCAAAATCCAACAGCTTTTTATTATGACTAGGCATTCTAAGGAAAGTTTTAAAACAAAACAAGTCTGTTTAGTGAGAGGCACTATATGTATATTATCTCTGAGTTTTGTGATTTCTTCTTATCTGTGATTATTCTTAAAAAGTTGTTTTATCCCATATGAATTTCTCAGAATCTTAGGCAGGAATAGAGTCCTGCCTTTAGCTACAAGGTTGAAAATTACATAAATAACTTATTTAGTTGTCACTTCCCAACAGCTCTTAATTATGAAGTTGAGTAAATAATCCCTGCTTTTGAGATAGGACTTCTTAGCATGTGCTACAAAACATGCAGTTATTGAAAGAAATGCAAGGGCATTGAGATCCATTACTTCTGCTATTCTTTTAATGAAATAAAAAATACTGGTAGAATTTTACCCTTTTCCTCTAAATGTGCAAAATTACAGACCTCAAAATCTTTAAGACCTTTAAGAATAATTGTGATATTCTGGCAAGTTGTCTGTATTTAACAGTATTATAAAAACTCTTCTATGCTTGATAATGACATGATAAGTAACAAAATACTTGCAAGTATCATTCACAACAAAGCTTATGGTAAAATCATTTGGTGTGACAGTCAGTATTAGTACAATCTACTCCTCTGTTGTTTTGTTTTACTACTCTACAGAAATAAAAGAGATCCATCTGAAAATGTTTTCAGTGGAACAGTCCTGAGATTATTTTACAGCTACACTGAGCACTATAAATGAGGGTTTTTTAAAAAAGACTTATTTATTTTTTTAATGCCCAATATTAAAGATACAGGTAAGGAATAAGGCCAAGAATGAGCATTCAAAATTTTTCAGACACTATTGCATTTCCCTCCCTTTCTTGTTTGTAACTCTATGTCTGATTTGGATGTGTTTGATCTAGTTGTACCACTTATTTTCTCTTAGACTTTTCTTTTTAGAGATACTGGGCATTGAACCTGGGACCTCGTACATGGGAAGCAGGTGCTTAACCACTGAGCTCCACCCACTCTGCTTAAACTACTTTTTTAGAAGAGAAGTGTGTGAATGATCTGAACCATCTTTACTAGGATGACACCTGGTTTCACTGAGTTAAATCAGCTGCCGGAAATAAATGGAATAAATTTATAAACATCAGTGCCTTAAGAGTGGGCATCAGGCTAGTATTTCAGATGCAGTGCTGAAGGGAGAATTTTGGACTACACGTGATATCTCAACAGGTTTCATTACGTCATATTTGTAGAGATTATTTTCCTAGTGGTGTGTTTGTAAGCCTTCACAGGATTTAATGTAACAGCTTTTTTTCCCATGCAGGAATTTAAAACTCAAGAATAAAGCTTCTGGTATTTTAGTTAAAAACCCAAACAATTATAATCATAGTGTTTACATACTTCATGCTTATCAAGAAAATACAACAATAATTTGCTTTAATTGAAAACTCATTAATAATATATTTATGAGCATGGTATAAATCCTTAAATTAGAGGTTCACTTAAGTATTATTAACACAAATGGGTGAATTCCTAAATGTAAGATATCACAAAAAGAGCTCTCCTCAGGAATCTATATCTCATGCTTACTGTTTGTTTTATGCTTTCTTAAATACCCACTAGATGATCTGGCTTCCTGGTTGGAGTTGGAAGGGTCTTAGTCTGACATAGAGGTGATAAGCATCAGGAATTTGACAACCAACTGCTACGACTGCTCACTTCCCCTTATTTGTGGCTGAAAGCCAAAAAATTATATTCTTTCATCCTAGCAAGATCAGGAAAGAGATAGCTTCTGAGAAATACCTGTCATGCATAATAGAGTGGGAGAAAAATGATGAATGATACAACTTTGCAAATTTAGAGCACTTTACACATTATCAGATGCTTTCACGTATATTATGTTTTCAAACCCTCCCAACACCCTAATGAAATTATTAGAAGCAGTTGCAATGTTATTTTATTGGAAGTCTGCGTACCTTGTTTATAATCTAAAATGTTCTACTATAGAACTCTTTCCTTGTGAACCTCAGCTTTCTTACTTACAAAATTAGAATTTTGCTTAGGTAATATTAAAATCTATTCCAGCTTTAATATTTTATTAAAGTTCTTTATGAAGTCCTTTGCTCCAGATCACACAAACAAAAGTTGGTTCAAGGAGAAAAACGATTGCATTAATAATCACATCTATAAAAATTTTTTTTTACTTTTCCTAAGTTGCATCTAACTGCTTCTTTTAGAATTTACTGATAACTACTGGAAGTGCTGTGCCTAAGTAAGGTGTTTTAAACCAAAGTAAAACTGATATTGAAGAGGTACCAATCTGAAATACACCATAGCTTTACAGCTATTCATGAAGAAGTGTAAACAGCCATAGATACTGTATCTGTACAAAACAGTCAGTGAAAATTAATTTTACATTGAAAATTTTTAAGTTAATCTAATTTTCATTATGCCTATGACACAACTACATTTTGTGTGAAATAACCAGTCAAATTAAAAACTGCTAGATTTTCACCATGGCACATGTAAACAGCCATGCACACCAAAAAAAACCATGTATGTAAGTGATTTATTTTGGAACTATACACACCATTATAAAGTAGTTACATCACAGACACTGTACAGCAGTGTGTCACCCAGGTTACACTTCAGGACCGAGGCATTTATTATCCCAGGTGCCAGAAGTCTTAGCTGCTAACATCTCACAGCTGAGGCTCCCGTGAGAAATTGTCTTGATATGAAGGAAGCTGCCTTGCCCAAGATCAAACTTCCTCTCTGGAACCAATGAGTGATCTGTGGTAGTGGTGGCGGGTAGGGCACACCAAGTCCCTGACCCCCTTGCCTATATGGGTACAACTCTGAAGGGCCCTCCCGGTTCTAGATGCCCTGTAGATGTTGTTCCTGAGAACACTTGCCAACAAATCTCATACACGCACATCTCTACTCAGAGTCCATTTCCTGGGGAATCTGGTCTTCAACCAGCAGCATTCCCACCCCAGTTCTCTAGCTCTATCCCCAGGAAGCTATAGACACATCATGTAGAAATTCAACTAACTTGCTAACTATAAGTGGGGGGAAGGGCAGACAGAGAGTATGAATAAATAACAGTGAATAATGAAAAAGAACGTGCAGTGGTAATAAGGGATAGGACAAAACCAAATCACTCTCTACCCAACAGTTTCTTCTATGAGCTCTCTGCTTAAGTATGTGCCACTGGGCAAAACCCAGAGCAGGCTCAATGCTTGTCTTCTATTCTCACCTTTATATTCACCTTCTTCCTTGGAAAAGTTTTCATTCAACTAATTCTTTTTAAGTGCCCACTGCATGTACTGAGAATTAAGAGGTGAACAAAACAGTCACCATCTTTTTTTCTCTAAACAAAGCTTACATTGCCACGTGGAAACCAACAATAAGAAAAAAGGCCACCACTGATTGTGATAAATGCTAGAGTGGAAATAAAATGAGTAATGAGTTAGAAAGTAACAGGGAGAACATTTTATTAGATAGAATTATCAAGAAAGTCCTTTTTGGTGAAGGAATATCTGAATGCAAAACAGAAAGGATGAGAATGAGCCAATCTTATGAGGAGTGGGGGAAGAGCATTCCATGTAGAAAAAGTAAGAAAAATAAAAGTCTCAAAGTGTCAAAGGCTATTGTACTCAAGGAGCAGAAATGAGACCAAAGTGGTTGGCATGTAGTGAAGAAGGGAGAAAATAGCATGAGATTAGGATGGAGAGCAAGGGAAAGACTGAATTTCTTAGGGCATCAAAAATTTGAGTAAGAAGAGGTCACTTTCCTTCCATGTATAATAGAGACTATATGAAGAATTTTAAGCACATTAATGATATGACCTAAATTGTGTGTATTAGTCAGGGTTCTCTCAGGAAACAGAATCAACAGGAGATATCTGTCAATAATATGAGATTTTATAAGAGTCTTTCACGTGACCGTGGGGATGCACAAGTCCAGGTTCCGCAGGCAGGCTGCAAGCCAGGGGCTCCGATGAAAGTCCAATGAAGGGTCCTTGATGAGTTTCTGGGAGAAGTTGGCTGTCCAACAACAGGCTGGGAAATTCTCTCTGAATGTTGAAATCACTTCCCCTTTTAAGGCATTCAACTGATTGGATAAAAGCGTCACCCAATGATGATGCAATCTCCCTGATTGATGCAGATGTTATCAGTCATCCACGCAGTAAATTCACTGGTGATCGAAGTCCATAAATGCTCTTGTATTACAATTAGCCCAGTGCTTGCTGGACCAAACACCTGGACACAATTACCTGGCCAAGTTGACACATTAACCTAACCATTACAGTCCACTTGTCAACTCGGCAACCATACACAATACCCTAAACCATACTTAGTCTCTAAATAAAAACAATAACAGACAAGCATACATATATATTTCCGCCTAACAATGTTCAACTTCCCTGCATACAAATGGAAATGCATTAATTCCCCACAGAATAGGGTGCAAGTCCTTGGGTAATATTCACTCTTAAACTTGACATCCTTAAATATTATGATGTGAAATTAATACAACTTTTCATATGATAGGGGAAAAGGTTGGGGAAGAAAATGAAGAAATTCGTTTTGTGTACATATACAATCATACTCATAACAAAACAAGGAAGAAGGGTTCATGACTATTACAGTTCTCGTTTCTGTAAGTGGTCATGTGTTGAAGTTCATATTTTTAACTACCTTCTTCCACTACCCATTCCATGTTCCCATTACCTTCAGCAAGCACTTCAGTTGGCTGTGGTTCTTTGCCTGGAGGGGTGACCCAAACTTTCATTCCCGAAGATTCTGGGCCATTATTAGTCCTGCTTGAATTGGTTTGTTGCAATTTTCCATTGACTTTAATCACAGGGCATGGCAGTACTAGGAGACCCCTAGAGGATCTCCTGCATTCCAGGCAAACTCTTCTTTACCCCCATTATGTAGATGTAGTCCTATTTCCCTTTGATATCAGGATCAATCACCCCAGCCAGTACAGTAATTCCCTTCTTTGCCTGTTGATTCACAGGTAAGAGGAGCCCAAAGTAGCCAGGTGGCAGTCTTCACTTCCAGTTCAATGGAATCATTGTTTTGTTCCCTGGTGGCAGTACTCCTCCTTTTGGGACTAAAACCTGTAGACCAGCAGAGCTTAAGGTTGCAGGGACACAAAGCAAAAATTTTCCTAGTAGATCACTAGGGGTATTAGTGAATGGTGCCACTCCCATTTCCACCCC
Source organism: Cabassous unicinctus (assembly GCA_029593785.1). NCBI lineage: Eukaryota > Metazoa > Chordata > Mammalia > Cingulata > Chlamyphoridae > Cabassous > Cabassous unicinctus. The sequence continues at coordinate 9,239 of JAQZBX010054804.1, forward strand.
TTGATTCCTGGACCCATGAATCCTGGTTATGGGAGAAACAGCACCATAGAGAGGATGCTGATTTAGAGCATACACAGCCTCCTTGAGAACATTGCCCCAGCCCTGCAAGGTATTGCCACGTAGTTGGTGCCGTAATTGAGTCTTCAAAAGGCCTTTCCACCGTTCTATTAATCCAGCTGCTTCAGGGTGATGGGGAACATGGTAAGACCAGTGAATTCCATGGACATGTGCCCATTCCCACACATCATTTGCTGTGTAATGGGTTCCTTGATCAGAAGCAATGCTGTGTGGAATGCCATGGCGGTAGATAAGACATTCGGTGAGTCCATGGATGGTAGTTTTGGAAGAAGCATTGTGTGCCGGAAATGCAAACCCATAGCCAGAGTATGTGTCTATTCCAATTAAAACAAATCACTATCCCTTCCATGGTGGAAGTGACCCAATGTAGTCAACCTGCCACCAGGTAGCAGGTTGGTCAACTCGAGGAATGGTGCCATATCTGGGGCTGAGTGTGGGTCTCTGCTGCTGGCAGATTGGGCATTCAGCAGTGGCTGTAGCCAAGTCAGCCTTGGTGAGGGGAAGTCCATGTAGCTGAGGCCATGCATAACCTCCATCCCTACCTCCATGGCCACTTTGTTCATGAGCCCATTGGGCAATGACAAGAGTGGCTGGGAAAAGAGGCTGAGCATTAGCCACAGAGCGGGTCATCTTATCCACTTGATTATTAAACTCTTCCTCTGCTGAAGTCACCCTCTGGTGAGCATTCACGTGGGACACAAATATGTTCATGTTTTTTGCCCACTAAGAAAGTTCTATCCACATAGCTCTTCCCCAGATCTCCTTGTCACCAATTTTCCAATCATGTTCTTCCAAGTCCCTGACCATCCAGCCAAACCATTGGCAGCAGCCCAGGAATCAGTATACAAACGCACCTCTGGCCATTTCTTCTTTCAAGCAAAATGAACAACTAGGTGCACTGCTTGAAGTTCTGCCCACTGGGAGGATTTGCCCTTACCACTATCCTTCAAGGATGTCCCAGAAAAGGGCTGCAGTGCCACAGCTGTCCACTTTCGGGTGGTACCTGCATATCTTGCAGAACCATCTGTAAACCAGGCCCGAGTCTGATGCAGATGTAATCAGCCATCCATGCAGTAAACTCACTGGTGATCAAAGTCCATAAATGCTCTTGTATTACAATTAGCCCAGTGCTTGCTGGACCAAACACCTGGACACAATTACCTGGCCGAGTTGACACATTAGCCTAACCATCACATTGTGTTTTGGAATCATTATTCAAGCTTTTAGGTGAAGATCAGATCATAGGGCAAAATGGAATCAGAGAGACCAGTTAGAAAGTTATTGCAGAGTTTCAAATTATTCTGATGGTGACTTGGTTTAGGGTGGTAGCAGAAGAAAAGTGGATTGATGTAAGATATACCTTAGAGATATTGGAAAATATCAAAATGGGAAACATTGAACATGGTGTGCAATGAAAAGGAAGAAATTAGTAATGAATGAACTGTGTAATAAAGAATTTAACCTTGCCCAAGAGAGAACTGGGCTTTGCCCTCAGCTTCTGGGATGTCATGCCAGATAAGAGTGTCTCAGTTTGCCTGGGGTGTGATATGGGTCATGAGATATCAGTTTAATGATCGAGGGGCTGTTAGCTACCTGGACAGTTGACCCTGCCTTTGTGATGGAGCCTCAAAAAAAAGACTCTGGACACCAAGATTCAGGTAAGCTTTTTGAAAGACAAATTGGAGTTCAGTATGCAGACTACAGCATTTTATTAGTGACTCCAAAGTTTTTCTGCAGCAAAGGAAGTCAAAATGGAAGTAGCATCAGGGTTCTAGGGATGACAAAGAATTTTTATAGACATAGAAAGGAAATTAACTTGAATTCTACTGATGGGACCAGAGTTTGTCTGTCTTATTTGGGTGGGTTTAGGGCAAGTGGGCTTTATTTTGTATTAGGTCAATGGTAATGAACTAGGGGCTTGACTGGCTGTCTAGGTCCACTGCCTTGGTGGGGATTTTAAATGTCAGCAAATGAAGAGGAAAGTTAAGAAAGCATGGTGTTTGTTTGTTTGTTTGTTTGTTTGGCTCTGAGGGATCCGAGAGCTCTCTCTATGCAGTTTTATGAGCTTCCTTGGCCCGGACTACTTCATGACTATTGTCACACATCAGTGCTGGGAAAGTAACCCTGTCCTGACTCCATGGGAAGAGAACAATGGAAGCTCCACATGTGGAACTTTTCCAGGACTCTGTTCTATGCACTCCTTCCCTTGGCTGATTTTAATCTGTATCCTTTTATAAACTGTAACCATGAGTATATACACTGCTTTTGGTGAGTTGTACCAAATTATCAAGCTAAGGGTCATCTTGGGACCCCTAACTTGCACTTGGTGTCAGAAATGAGGGCAGTTGATGTGGACTTCACAGTTGGGTAATTTTCACAAATATTAAGTTTTTAGTTTGAGTAATTTGATACATAACAGTGTCATAAAATTAAATAAGGAAATATTTGGGGAGAAAAATTTGGGGAAAATTGGATTCAAGATCTCTAATTTGTACATATTAAGGGTGAGATGCCCATTAATCATCCATAGAACATATTTGAGCAGAATATGTTTAAGATATGACAGTGAGAGATAAATGAGAGGCAGGGTTGTGCTGAAAGCCCCAATTTGTCTCTACAGAGCTACTCTTCAGTTCTCTCTGAAATGCTTTTCTGGACCAACTATTGAGGAGTCAGTTGTCAGAAACTCACCTAGAGAGTTTTCAGATGAGAGCACCTTTGAGACTTCAAAGTATAATCTCATTACTGTTACATGTTTACCAGAACCCTTTGGCAATCTGATTAGTCTTCCTAATCACCAAGAGACCTTCACATTCAGCTGGTAAATAACTAAATTTGCTTAAAACTCTAAAGTGTTAAGAAAACTTAATTTCCACTGTTGTCTATGCTTTTGTACAAGTACAATTCTGTTTTCTGTGCTGTTTTGGATTTGTGATGGTAATATGTGAAGACACAGAACAAAATGAAAAACAAATAAATACAACTGATTATTAAAAGTTTACAGGAGGGAGCAGATGTTGCTCAAGTGGTTGAGCTCCTGCTTCCCACAAATGAGGTCCCAGGTTCAATACCCAGTACCTCCTAAAAACAAAACAAACAACAAACAAACAAATGAAGAAACCAACTCAGGGGAACCGGTACAGCTCAGTGGTTGAGTGCCGGCTTCCCACATACAAGGTCCCGGGTTCAATCCCTGGTCCCGGATCCCCACACCCCGCAAAAAAAGTTTGCAGGAGAATTTGTTGCCTAAATCTTAGCTCATCTTTTTTCTTAATGGGTTTCGGTCATTTGGAAGAGCATAAATATACATATATATATAGATCTGCCACAGCAAATCAAATTATAAGCTTTATTACAGGTAAAGCTGGGCTTGAGAAAATAGCAGGACCTTCTACATCATTTTCAGAACTCAGACCGTGGGACCTACTCAGTCCTGACTCATCCATCCAATTGCAGGCAAAAATGTTGAAGAAATCTGAGTGTAGACTGTGTCTGTGGGTTCAATACATCAGGGGAATAATGGCCACATTTCAAAACACCACACCTAGTTGGTCTGGTACATTGAATGTGAGGCTCACCCAAGTCTCAAGAATCTTTCCCTCAGTCCTCTTTCTTTGAAACGATATAAAGTACAAACACCTGATGGATGTTGCAGGAGAGAAACACTACAGCAGGGGTTCTTAACCAGGGGTCCATGGGCCCCCAAGGGGTCCGTGGAAAGATTTCAGGGGGTCTGTGAGCTTGACTTGAAATTCAAAAAAGCGTTATTCTTGTGGGGACGTGTTGGTACGGGTGTGATATAATTATTAAATAATAGACAATAAAGTGTGGACTTAGTAAGGGGTCTGTGTTTTCTCCTGACTGGCAAAGGGGTCCATGGAACAAAAAAAGTTAAGAAACCTTACACTACAGGTATGTTTTGATAAAAATTACCCTTTAAGGAAACAGCAAAACAAACATGGCATTTAGCCCTAAACTAATCATTTAGGAGTCACTGTTGAATATACTCTCAGAAGTATGTACTTGGCTAAAGGAACTTCTAGGCACCATCAATTTTACACCTAACCTCCTTTCTCCTTTGCCAAAAAAATCCTACTTCTCAATGGCACCAATATATACTGTGTAATGTGGGTAAATCAAATGAGTAATTATATTGGTGCCATCATAACCTCTTATATGGTTATGGCACTGCCTCAATATTCATTCTTTCTATATATGTGTAGAATGAGAATAATCTTAGTTATTTAGGATCCTAGAAGATTGCTATTTCTAGCTTTGAAATGAAACACAGTGCTGAAGCAATTATCAATGATACCTAAATATTTATTATTGGTCAAAGTGCTTATGGGAGCTGGTTGGAGAGAGGCATATGCTAAATACCCCTTGAAAAGTTCCTTAGAACTCTGGATTATTTCCCTTTATCTTGTTAAAGTAGATATTTCCTCAGTGGCAGGTCATTTTATGACTCTAGAAGTCATAATACATAAGGTTTTAAAAAAATCTTTTAATTATATAATTTATTACATGGTAAATGAAATTTCAATCAAGGCTTATTCTTTAATCATTTGAAGTTGCATTAGACCAAAATATGGTGTTTAAAGCTATAAACCATAAGGAAAATTTAGTTGACTAACTTTGGAAAATTTCTCTAAATGTAATAACTGAGTTAACAGAAAATTTCGTCTCAGTTTACAAAATTAATATACCGCATATAAAATTGAATACTGGAAAACTGATATTTCCTGTTCTGATTTCCCTGTTGTTTCTTTTTTTCTCTTCCTTTTTTCTCCTGTTTTTCATTAGAGAAGATGTGGGTTTACAGAACTATCATGCAAACAATACAGGATTCCCATGTACTACCCTATTATTAACACCTTGAATTGGTGTGGAATATTTGTTACAATTGATGAAAGCCCATTTTTATACTTGTATTATTAACTCTCGTTCATGGTTTAACTTACTTAGGGTTCACGGTTTGTGTAGTGCCATTCCATGGATTTTAAAAACATGTTTATTTTGTTACTATATACAAAACCTAACATTGCCCCTTTTAACCAAATTTCAGTGCTGCAAATTATGTTCACGATGTTGTTCTACCATCAACACCCCCCATTAACAATACATTTCCATCATTCCAAATAAAAATACCCTGTGCATTTTTTTAATCCTTAACTTCCCATTCGCTATTCAACCTTGTCCCCTGGTATATTAGTTTGCCACAGGGATGCTAATACAAAGTACCAGAAATGAGTTGGCTTTTATAATGGGAATTTTATTTGGGGTGAAAGTTTACAGTTCTGAGAGCATGAAATTGTCCAAATCAAGGCACCATCAGAGATGCTTTCTCCCCAGAGTCAGCTACTGGTGATCCTGGTATCCACCCATGTGGCAAAGATGGTGGACAATCTCTACAGATGTCCCTGCTTCTCCCTCCAGGATCTACCGTTTCCAGCTGTGGGCAACCAGGAATAGGGCTTGTCTTTTTCTGGGCATCCTCTTGGTCTTGGCTACTCTGCTTTCTTCCAAAGTTCAGCTGTGGGCGATCAGGCATATGGCTCATTCCTTCAGCCTTGAGCTGCTCTGTGGGTCCAGCCTCTTGGGGGCTTCAAGCTTAAGCTTTGGCTGCTAGCCATTCTCAAGTCCTCTCTCAACATGGCACTATCAAAAATGGCAGCTTCCTTTCTCTGTGTTTATATCAAGCTCCAGTAAGAGAGCAAATTCAGAACCGGAGTCATGCCTCACTGATGTAGTCCAATCAAAAGGGCCCCATACCCACAGGATTGGATTAGTTCAAGAACATAATCTTTTTCTTTTGGGGATTCATAAAAGAACTTCAAACTGGTACACCTGGAAACCTCAATTCTAGATTCTGACTTTATGAATTTGCTTATACTAATTGTTTCATATCAGTGAGGTCGTACAATATTTGTCCTTATGAGTCTGGATTATCTCACTCAACTTGATGTCTTCAGTTGTTCACCCATGATGTCACATGTATCAGGACTTCATTTACAGCTGAAAAAAATTCCATTGTATGTCTACACCCCATTTGTTTATCCATATATAAGGATTTTAAAGTGTGTCTTGGATCAGTTCTTTAATATCTTCTGGCTTTACTTTTATCATACGTAAAACATGAATAATGGTGCCTATCCTTTGCTAATGTTGAAATTATTAAAATGTGATCATTTGAGACCATTACAAAGTGCTTCACACATAATAGTTGTTCAAAAGCAACAACAAGAACTTTTGTTCCATTTCTTTGCCTTATACACCTTCTGTTCATAACAGGATGTTTCTACTAATGATTGAAAAATTGGTATTAAGACTAGACAAGGGAAGCAGATGTGGCTAAAGCAGTTGGGCGCCCATCTACCACATGGGAGGTCCCGGGTTTGGTTCCCAGTACCTCCTAAAAAGAAGACAAGCACACAAGAAACAGATACAGCAAGCGCAAAAACACCAAGGTTGGGATAGATAGATAAAATAAATCTTAAAAAAAAAAAAAGACTAGACAAATCATCTTTAACTTGAAATTCTGTTTTAGCACACATTTGAAATTAACATATCAAACATATTCCTTTTCTGGCATTTTACAATATTTTCCTCATGGGTTCATATAGTCTGACCATCACAGAGAAGTTGGCTCATTTTTAGTTTCTGTATAAATGAATCAAATTCAACCCAAGATTTATATTATTATGTAATACTGTTAAAGTATCATGATGCATTTCCCCTCCAATATTTCTGTTTTATTTTTGTTTGTTTTAGCTGAAGCATTGGTGAAGGTCAGCAGTAGGAAAAGAACTTTCATAGTGGTATAAATGTAACTACTGGACAAAATAAAGAGAAATTTCAGGGAGGAAATAACAGAACATTTTATTTATTTTATTTAGAATAAGAAGATTTTGCTTTCATTTTAGTCTCAGATATAACACAGTCTTCAGAAATCCCCAGCAACTAAGGTATGTGGCTCTGAGTGAGGGCTTCAGAAGGCAAATGATAAATTGTTCCTATCTGACTTGCTTGCTGCTCAGTTTGTGAACTGATGAGATGCAACCTCTGCTTTCACTTCTCACATGAAGTCCAATGCATCATCCTCAAACGCCAAAGTGAAAACTGCCGGGAAGCCTGAACAATTCATTAAGGGCTGTGCTGTTGCCATGTACCTTACCTAATACTAATCAAAATAAATTAAAATTGGAAACAACATTTCTGATAACCCAGAAGAATTGTGTAGCAATTCTGATAATAGCTATTTAGTGACAATATTAACCCCTAAGTAGTGTTGCTGATTTACGGGGAGATTCATTCTGACAGAAAGAGACAAAGTAGTTTTGTGAGATTCATAAAGTGCCAAAGCAAATTGAGTTTTTGTTTGCATCTAACACTGTTCTTAACTTTGAAATGATGAAATATTCTTTAATAGCTTGCTTAACTTTGCTATGTAAAAAGACTTCTGACTGTTTTTACTGTGTAAATCTAAATTTCTCTACACGGAAGGATTAGAGAAAAAAAACATTAATATATGATGGTGTTTATGTTGTACTTTGGGGACAGACCATGATATGTTTACATTAAATTTGTAAGAATTAAAACAATAAAATATGATAATTATCCTAATGTAAGTATGAACCGTGGGCTGTGGCAAAATAAGAATAGATGGCCAGTGAGAAAATCAGAAAATTCTGGTTTTCTATGTCCAGATAGTCTTATAATCATAGATTCTAGGGGAACTTTTTGATTACCTAATAGAATCAAGCCTATTAAAGCATGATTGATACGGGGTGATCCTTCTGAATGTAAGTTTATCTAAAGAAGGCTCCTTCCAGTGCCTTCCAGACTTCACTTCATCTTGAGCTGCTCTCATGCACCATGTCTGTGTGTGCCAGGGCTACTATAACAAACACCACCATAGACTGCTGGGTTAAACAAGAGGAGTCCACTGCCTCACAGTTTGGGAGGTTAGACGTCTAAAATCAAGATTTCGGCATGTCGTGCTTTCTCCAGGGACAGAAGCGTTCTAGAGGTGGCCTGCCAGCAATCCACAAGTCAGTCTCCACCTCTGTCATGTGGGGATATGTTTCCTCCTGTTTCCTCCTCCTAGATTCTGTGCCCAAATTTCCTGTGCTTAGGACTTCAGGCATGTTGGGTTAAGGCTCACCCTGATCGAGTGTGGCCTCATCTCAGCAGGCTCTTCAAGGATCCCATTTACAAAGGAGTTCACATCCACAAGCCCAGGGGACAGATATTGAGCAGGTCTTTGTGGGGACATGATTCAATCCATAGTACACCATGGCATTTTTTTTTCCAGCATGGCAAATGGATGATGTGAAAGCTTGACTCTTGCCTGATGGAATAACAGTTTTCTCCCTCTTTGCTTCTTTTTAAATCATTTTTTTTAAAGATTTATTTTATTTATTTATCCCCTCTCCCCCATCGTTGTTTGTGGTCACTGTCTGCTTTCTGTGTCCATTCACTGTGTGCTCTCTGGGTCTGCTCATCTTCTCTTTTAGAGGGGAGCTCAATGGCTTGAGCCACCTTAGTTTCCTGATTTGTTGTGTCTCTTACTGTCTTTCCTCTTTGTGCCTCTTGTTGCATCATCTTGTTGCGGCAGCTTGCCACTCCTGCCTGTTGCACCAGCTCGCCTTCTCCAGGGGCACCCGGAACTTAACCCGGGGCCTCCCATGTGCTAGGTAGGCGGAAGTCCACTCACTTGAGCCACATTTGCTTCCGTAAATTTGTTTTTAAAAGAATTTCAAAGTTACAGGAAAGTTGCAAAAATAATACAAACCCCATATAGAGAACTCTGACATACTCCCAACTCACAAAATATCCAGATCCAGGAATTTAAAAATTTTGACTCCTTACTGTATCATTCTTTCTATCTATCTATCTATCTATCTATCTATCTATCTATCTATCTATCTATCTAATCTATCATCTATCATCTATCTATTTTATGGAATTTGAGAGCAGGTTTGAACACATCATACTCCTTGAACACATAATACTTATACATACATTTCTGATGAACAAAGATGTTCTCTTATGTTATCACCTTAAGTGTAGTTACCAAGTTTACCCTCTTTTATTCTTAGTTATTAAGACCTTGCTCTATAGTCTTTAATGAGTGGCCAGAAAACAGCTAATGCCCCCCAAATAACTCCAAATTATCTAAGGACTAAATTTTAGGAGAGAGTATTTAGGTAAGTGCATTGTCCTGCAAGTGGTCCTTTGCTAGGTTG